>JAJIYU010005351.1:0-22494 GCA_030144865.1 Tinospora cordifolia
GCATTATGTATCAAATAAATTGATATTGGTTGGATACTTGTAGTATCACCATATGATTGATCAATGCCTTCTTAAAAAATATGCTGAAATTGAGAGAATTATTGATGGCTCGTGAAGGGTAACTACTATATATACGAATGTGGCGTATTTATAGTGACAAAGTAATGACTTATATTTTGCTAAAATTGCTCTCGAAGAACAATTAATATATTGACAAATAACTGCTCTTGAAGAGCAGCTTAAAGATTAATAAATAAATGTTCTTGAAGAACAATTGGTTTTTCTCTTGGTTTATTATACTAACATATGAGGTCGATTGAAATATATTGTAATTGAGAGCAAAAAAGTCTTTTACACAAATATATTTATATTTTGGCATGATTGGCCAATTTTTTTTTGAAACCTCAATATGATATTTCCATCATGTCATGATTCAGTGAAGCATTTTTCTTGTCATTAGGGAGAGAAAACCCAATTTTGAAATAATGACATAGAAAATTGTTAGTGTGATATGGGGCTATATAAATATAAATTTCAAAGGAGAAGTTGAAAGCCAATTGATAGTTTACAAGATCAATCGACTATGTGAACATGAATCTCAAATGAGAAGTTGAAAACAAATTTTTAGTTCATAAGATCAATCGACTATGTGAACATGAATTTCAAATAAGAAGTTGAAAACCAATTGGTAGTTGAGAAGATCAATCATGTGCAAATATATAATCAGTTAACTGATGCACAAATTATTTGTGAATATTTGACACACCTGAAGTGTGATTGGCCGGTCAAGTTAAAGGACACATATGCAAAATATTCCTAAAGAGGAATAAAATAATATTCTGCTTATATGTCCCATGAATTGTGAATTAAATATTCTATGGAATGAAATAAATTAGGGATGTGAATATTCTGAGGCATAAATATCTCCGGAAGAGATATATATTGAAAAATTAGACATTTTCTAAACAGAATATATTTGATATAAATGTCTAATAAAATAACATAGAGTGCCTCGTATGTAAAAAAATATATCATAAATTCAATATATGTGTAAAATATTGAATGAAAATAAATATTGCTCATGATATTTATGATATTTCAAAGTGTCCATTGATATTCTATAAAATGGGGATCCCACATTATATATTGTGAAATAATGTCGGCATTAAAAATAAGCAATTTAAACTCATTGACGAATATGAAATATTTTTACACTTGATAGTGTATGATGTATTGGATGTAAATGAATATTCTATGAAAATTTTCAAAGAAATTTGATCCATGGATGATGATATATATAAAACATTTCAAAAGGATTAAAATCTCTGAAGGATTTAAAATGCATGCTTGAAGCAAATGTTTTGAAATATAAATTTTAGAATATTTAACATTATCATATTACTTGATTATTTGTTTGCATGTTTTAGAATGTTGTTGATCGTTATTAGTAATCATATTTATATGTTCATATTATAATTATATTTATTAATTCATGCATGTCTTTGTTATTTACTATTTGAATGATATAACCATGTAGAAACTAGTGAAGAAATACAAAAGATATTAAATTTGAAGAAATTTGATATGAAAGATCTTGGAAAAACAAAATTTTATTTCAACCTATAGATTTAGAATTTTCCAAGTTGAATTTTTATCCATCACTAAGTTCTCAAATGGTAATTAGATCATTTGAAATTGATCACAATTGTTTCATCTTTATGATAAAAAAAAAATTATTGGTCCTGAAGTACCAAATCTTATTACCATTGATGTACTTATGTTCTTAACAAATTGCACAAGATTAGATATCGTTTTCTCTACTTAGCTCTCACTAGCTTCACCAGCTCGAAGATATTAGAATGACATTTAGCATATACTTTCCAACCTTCAAGAAACAAATGACATAATTCTATATTTTCGAGAAAAGAAAAACAACACAAAAGTTGGTTAGAATGCAGATATTGAGTTCTTATTGGATCCTCCTAAAAAAAGGTCACAAAGATGATCTATTTTCACTTATATTGATATTGCAATGTCATAATGATCTGTGAAGCAAATTTTTCAAATGACAATCTATGAAACAAGTTATATCGAGACTCTGACAATCTATGAAGCAAGTCGTGATGTGTACAGTTGAAATCCATGATCCAACATATTCAAAAATATTGTGGAAGCTCGTCTGTCAACATCATATGAAGAAAATGCAACATGTATTCTGTGATTACAAGAAGGATTTATCAAAAGTGACAAAACTAAATATATTTCATTGAGATTCTTCTTTACACATGAGCTTCAGAAGAATGATGAAATTGATATTTAACAAATAAAATTGAGTGAAAATCTTAAAGACTTGCTAGTAAAAGTTTCGCCAAGCACAAGATTTGAATGTGCTGACTGAAGATATTTTCAGTAAGACAATAAAAGAAAGTTTCCACATGTCATCATGAGGGAGAGAATAAAAAAGAGTTATTGATTAGTGCACTGTACTCTTTTTTCCTTAGCTAAGGTTTTATCCCACTGGGTTTTCCTTGCAAGATTTTTAATGAGGTAGTCCTAACAATAGTATAAGACTCCAAAAGAATATGTATTCTTTTTCCTACTAGATTTTTGTCCCACTGGATTTTATCTATTAAGGTTTTAATGAGACATATTCTGATATAAAAACATTTAAAGGGGGAGTGTTATAAATAATTATATTGAATGCCTTTGTAACCACTCACCATTTAATATTCTCTAACCCTTAAATTATAATAAGTTTATGGTCCACTATTTTTGTGTAACCTATAAGACATTTATATTATTGTAACAATTACATTTATGCGTTGTAAATGGTATTTATCACCTATTATGACCAAGAGCCTATATAAAGGGGTATTCACATTGTATAGGATGTACCAAGGTTGAAATTCAACCTATTATCAAGATAATGAAAAGCTCTTTCCATTTTTTATTTTCTCAAGTTTGTCTTCTAGTAATTCCTTGATCTTCCAGTAGTTTTCTTTTATTTTATAACAAATATGGTTTTTTTGATAGCAATAGATTTTTTTTAGTGAATCCTAAACGAACTCAGATAGTTATGGTAATATAACACTATGCTTTTCGAGCACCCTTATGCTGGGACCAAATTATAAAAATGCCCTTGGGTGTAATCTTTATTTTAATACTCATCTTATTTTGCAAAGGGAGGTACATTGGGAGATGAAATGCTACATTTACTAATACTAACACATACACAATCCTCAAGCCATGATGCCATATCAATTATAGTTTTTAGTTGGGCCATTACAAGACCATTAGAAAATAAGGAATTATACACAAAAATAGATAGACCATGGCCACCATATAGGAGAATATATAACATAACAACCAAATGAGGTCCCAATATCAATCATTCAACACAATTACAATTATCATATAAACATGTAAAGATATAACAGACCATATCATCATGAAAATCAACTCCATAGATTTAATGACTCCAATATGAGTCTAACATAATAAGTTCCAACATCAAAATATTAATATTAAGTTCGAGCCCCCTAATCATTACATTAAAGAACAAGAAAAAGAAACATATCAACACTTACAAAAACATTACATTAAACATTTTATGATTCAAAGTTGATATTAAGATAGAAAGGACTATCATCAATATCATCATTTCCTTATATGAGGCATCTATTGGTTCGAAATTCAGTTTATAGATATTTCCTAAGGTAAGGATCATCTATTAGAGATCTTTTCGATGAAGGGGATCAACTGTTAGGGACACTCCCTAAGGCAGGGATCAAGGTTGTGAGTAAACTTAGGACAAAACTTAGGTAATGATGATATTCAAGAGTGGTTTTATACTAGTATATAATACTAAGAATCAACTTTATTCATTAGGAAAATATTTTCATAGTGCTCATATAATCACCCTAAGACTTGGAATGCGTCCATGTCAATATGAATTTTTAAAAATTCAAAATAAATATAAAATGATTGGAAACTTGTTTTTAATTATCATTGTATGATATTTAATCAAGATAAAATTTATTAGAACATTCGGATAGCTAGAAACGTGCGAGGAAAAATATTAAAAAACAAGGCATCTTGCTGCCAACCGCGGTCTATCTGATGCCGACTGCGGTCTGTGATGTGAAAAACCCAGAAAACGTGTAGAACACACTGTGGATCGTGGTCCTTATAGGCCAACCGCGGTCATCAGTGGAAATGTGCAAAACCAAGAAAACTGGGTCACACTAGTGACTGCGGTCCGTAAAGTGCCGATCGCGGTCCACAAAGGGATAACCGAGGTCCATAAAGTGAAGACCGAGGTCCATAAAGAGAAATATGTCTGATGACCGAGGTCCGTCTGACGATGACTGCGGTCCGTGTGGGAGTTATATACAGATTTCAAGCGCAAAATTTCTCATTTTGCGCTGAAACGATCCAGGATTTGGAGAGGAGCAACAAGGGTGATTCATAGGTGACTTCTCTGATTTTCTTTGAGTTTTCTTTAAGATTTGAGCTCATCTAAGAGTATCTATCAATAGTTAGTAAATCAAAGTGATGAAAATCCATCATGAACTTGGTATTGTGAGTTTAGTGGTTGGAAACCAAGTCAAACATGATGAACCATTGTTTATTCCTTGTATGTGTGTTTGGACACTAGTATGATGGATTTAGAATGGTTGTGTGGTTATAGAAATGAAGGGATCAATTTCATTGAAAGTGAATCCCGTTTTTTGGGCTTGAATCAAGGAGTTTCGATGAGTAAATAATGTAAACAATTGTTTCTTAGTTGGTTTATGTGTTTAAATGATTATTGGGTGTCCAAAATACTAGATTTAAGTGTTAAACTGGAATAGAACTCACAAGTATGGTGTATATGGATGAAATCCCCCTATTGGGTGAGAAATGGCATGTAGACCATGGTCCATACAGTACCACCCACAGTTAATGAACTTGAACATTATTTTTGAGTGTTTTGGGTACACTCTAAAACACTAATTGATAACAGAGCTTTAGGGTTGGGTTAGATGTGTATTAAAGGCTCAAAGTAATGTATCATTACCATCTAATGATGCAGATTGACTATATTGGATTATTGTGCGAGGAGCGATGACCCAGCGATATTCCGACACGTACAGGTGGGGTTGATTACCTCTTCCTCACTCTTTAGTATTATGCGAACGTAGGATACGAAATATGATCTATGTTTAAATTCCTGTACTTAGTATCATGCTAGAAATGTATACTTTGGGTGGATTGATTTACATGATATCCTAATGTCCGGTTACTTGCTTTCTAGTACTAGGGTATTATGATCACCTTGATGTTTATTGACTTTCTTTGCTTAGGATAGCATTTGAATAAGCATGTTTGTATGCTGTGTGGAATGAAAACTATGATTGTAAAACTAAAGAACATTAAAGGTTTATTAAGAACTCCACGTACTGGGGTGATGGACGGGCACTGGTGGTACATCGCGTTGAGGTTCTTCGGATGTCCCACGACGTCACCGTGGGTATCCCCAACTAGGCCAAACTGCGAGCGACCGTATGAAACCCTCGAATTTGGAAAGTCATGAGGATTTTTTCCTTGGTTTTAGTATCTTCTTGGGTCGTGGTCTTAGAGGTAGACTTCTGTGTGATAAAGATGTCGCGCCTGATTGTGTTCAGGACCACAACTGGGATACCGAGGGTAGTTCACTCTTTCGGTTAATTCCTGATATCAGATGGTAAATTCCTGATATTAGAGCGCAACCAATAAATTGATTAAGTGTTGGAAACGCCCTAATAATTGAAACTGTTTGCATGTTTCGTATGCTCGTTTGTATAATGCTATTGATGTGTAAGGGAAATCTATTGGGCTTTCGAGCTCACCCCATTTTTATTTTACAGGTACTCATGAGCCCAGCACTCAGTGAGGATGCAGACCAGAGATTTGAGGATGTGTAGAGAGAGAGTGTGTGATATTTTTGGTTTAACTGTCTCTCTGTTTTTGTACAGTTTTTACGATGTATATTTTGAAACTGAACCAGAGGGTTATGTATCACATTTTGTATGTATATATATACAAAACTATTTTACCATCTTGAACACTGTTTCTGTTTTGACTCATAAACTGATGATTTCTAGTTATGGTATTTTATAGTGTTCAATGATTTAGAATGATTTGATTCGAAAAGTGCTTCCACTATTATTATCTTGATTTCTAGTATAAATATGATTTTGAACAACTGGTGAACTTGATTTGAAATTAAATTGCTTAGTGAAACATGAATATAATGATTCTTTGAAATTAAAGAAATGATTTAAACCTCGTGTATAGAGGTAGAAAGATAGACTGACGACATTTGTCGCACGCCTGGGGCCTCGGCGGACCACGTGCCGAGCTTGGAGCCGTGCGACGCCCGACGACGGGGCCACAGATTGACAGACACGACGTCCGGTCCGGGGGTCGGGGTGTGACAGCTCAAATACTGATACACCATATTGAACCTACTTTTCTAGGGATAATATCTTTAATGATCAATTATGGATTTGTCACACCGGTACATGATTCTACTCTTAATAATCTTCTTTTAGTGTGCCAATCCAAACAATTTCTATTCCTAGAGTGTGAATTTGCATGTATCATCAAAATATGAAGTTTTGGCATAATAGTAATTACAAGATACAACAATCATCATATAAGAAATTATAAATCCAATATACATGGTATCGCTGGAAATTATTTCCTATAATTACTAGCATAACCCTAATAAAATATTTAATCATATACAATCATACAAATCTGTGTACATTAGCATGAACTAAACATATCAATTTAAAATGATGAAAATTAATCACATCATTTTAAACCAAAATAGTACGAGTGGAAGTAGAGGTTCACTTCCACTTGATATTTATCCCTAATTTTTGTCGATTTTTGTGCAGGGGTTATTGATTTTCTAAATTTTAACATAAAACATTTTAAAAAAAATGTTGTCTTTAGTATTTTTCTTACATATTCTAAGGTTTGTATATCTTGATTTATGTGATTTAATGAGTTGTGGCCAACTGTACGAAATAGTGCACCAGTTCACTGTTTTCATCACATTGTTTGTGTATTGTTGGCCTTTTTTCATATATTGGACTTTACCAACATATTTCAAGCCTTGAAAAGTCATTAGTCATGAATTTCCATGTTGTTCCCGGTGGATTTAAAACCATTACACGTTCGGCCATGTACAACATCCATGCATGGCATGAAATCGTGGCCAAACATTATATCTAGTCATTTTACGTGCATTAACACCCAAGGACTTAATCAAAGCCCTTTGGCACGCGCAAACCATAATTTCCAATGATTAACCTTGCTGGCTTTGACATGTAAACACGCTTAAAATGGTTTACAACTTCCAATGATGGCTATGTTACAATAAATGCTTGCTTGTGCATGCATGCATCCTACTACTTGCTCTGCATACATATACCCAAATCTATTGCTACATTTATCTTTTAATTAAAAAATAAATATAAAATTACCAACAATTAATGAAGTTTTTTCATCATTTTTTACACGCTAAAACTATAAAAAGTAATTAAACAAAGTTAAATTAAATATTTATTTATTAACATTAAAGTTTTTCAATGAATAAAAACTCTTATCAGTTCCGTTATCGGTTCCCATCAAAGCTCAATATTTGCGTAAGCATCTTTTTTATCTAATAGCAGAACTTGATCTGCAACTTTCCAATCTCGTATTTGGCCAGCTCTTCACTGTAGGTATTAATTAATGCTGCCAAACCTCTTTGTTAATCGATGTAATAATGATACCTATTAATTATTCATCAAATAAGTGGAAAACAACATCTGAGCCAACATAAAATAAAGAAATGATACCTATTAATTATTCAAACGTGAATAATGGGATTAGAGCCCAAATTTTCTTATACCAGCAAAACTTTAATACCAGGCTAAAGTCATAAAACCCAAAAGTTATAATTTTGATTAGATCCAATAATGCAGATTAAACTATCATCAAAAGGGACGTCTGTCTCACCGGAATGAGTTGGGTAATTTATAAGGACGATGCCAAGTTAATTTATTATTTAATTAATATACATTTGTTCTTTTATGTTTGTTTCTTTTGAAATTTCATATGTGCTGGTTCGTCTTCTTTGTTGTATAAAGATTTTGTTGATGATTACGGTAACAATGGTAAGAAAATTTGGAATGTATACTGGTGTATCGATAACATGATAATTTGATAGATCGATGGACAATTAAAATGAAAAGGAAAGTGTTGTATTAACCAATATTTATCCTATCAATTCTAACAATATATATTTATAATGTTGGGCTAATCTTTCCATGTAACTTAGGTTTACAAATATATTTATATTTTTATAATATTATAAATAATATGAATATCTAATTTATGATCATGTACACTATATTATTTTTAATCTGTCGAATTTTCACAACAGCTGAGTGGTGGAAGGCAGACACCGAGGCTGTGATCAACCAGGCTATGCAAATAGGCCGAGCGCCAAATGTCTCCGATGCCCACACCATTAATGGCCATCCAGGGCCTCTCTCAAATTGCTCTTCCAATGGTACTCTATATTATCAAGCTAGTAATTAATTAATTATCCTATGAACACAAATATTCTGGGCCTCTCTCTGATCTCTCTCTCTCAATTCAATTAATTATCCTACACACCGTTTGTTCCTGTGTCGTTTATGTTTTACAGGTGGGTTTACCTTACATGTAGACAGTGGCAAGACGTATCTGCTTCGCATAATCAACGCTGCACTGAATGAAGAACTCTTCTTTAAGATTGCCGGGCACAATTTCACAGTAGTTGAAGTTGATGCAACTTACACCAAGCCCTTCAAAACTGATACGCTGATCATAGCCCCTGGCCAAACCACCAATATCCTTTTTACTGCTGAATTAATTAATGCTGCCAAACCTCTTATGCAGGCGGTTTATTGAATATTTATATATTTATTATAAAAATATAAATATATTTGTAAACCTAAGTTGGTGGGATTTGGAGCAATATATATTGTTAGAATTGATAATGAAAGGTATATTCAGACTAGTTGGTGGGCTAATCTTTGTAATCATCATGTCCAAAATGACCTGACAAAATGTACTACTAAAGTTACTATGTGTAGAGCCTTTCCCCTTTCCTTATCCCATCTTTTCTTAGGTCCCATTTACTAATTCTATGACACAGGTCGGCTGGGGTGTCAATTTACATAGATTTTTGGATTAGGAACATAAAGGGTCACTTGGGTTATTTTCAGTTCAATCTCCTGGGTTTAATTATTCTTTTTCTACACTTGTTGCTTGGCTCATGAATAAAAATACCAGGATCAGGGCAATGGTGAATTAACTGCATGAATTACATAATTTTTAATGATGCCTCTGGCAGAAAATGGCAAAAGCTTCATACATTCAATATGTCATTCTATGCCAACCATACTATTAAAAATTATACTGCGCTGTGGGTTGTCAATTTAGCTCGGGGCCATAGTAACATTTTACTATTTAGAATATCTTGGTAAATCTCAAAATTTAGGTTTACAAATATATTTATTATTTAGCTAGAAAATAATAATGATGTTTTATTTAATTTCTATTTTACTACTAAAGTTGGTGGGCTAAACGTTACTGAATACTTTAGTTGGGCTCAAAATTATCATGAAATTATTAATACTTTCATGATCAATATACATTTATAATGTTGTTTGAATAATAAGAGAGATGACCTCGTCCTCAATTTAGTAAAATTCTCATGATTTTCATTCAAATCCCCTTTGTTTAATTGTTGATACTATGTACGCACATATTTTCTCTTAAAATTTATATCATAAACTTATTGAATGCAATGAGAAAACATTATAAATGTATATGTTCTCATAACTTCATGCATAAACACCTGAACAACGTGTAGTTTGGACTACACCTTTGTAGAATGACTCCTAAGGGTTATGACACCTCCTCTTCTAATTTTTCTATATAGTTCGGCTTATTTGCTCAAAACTCTTGATTCATTTTCTTTAAAACGTTTACTAGCATCAGAATAACATGGAAAAGAAAACTCATTCCCTTTTTGCTTTTTTAAAAGCTTTATGTGAGTTTATGTACAAAATACAAGTAATATAATTAGGTGCGCTATCGAAGAAGGATGCCACTGGTTCATTTCTATTTCATTTTTTCAAACATGATTTCATGACGTGAAACATTAGAAGGCCTAATAAAATCATTATGTTGAATATGCGAATACATGGATTCAATTTCCAAAATAATCACGCTTGACTACTCGTGGGCCCCATAAAAATCAGAGTTAGCCTTTTTAACTGAGGCATACAATGATCTTGTTCTTGTACAAACTTTTCAAAATGACACTAAGTCCAAAAATATGTAGAAAACACATAAGGATTATGTGCACACTTCATTATGTTAAACATTTTATATAATGTTTTGTTTTCAGATTGGTTACTGGGTAGGATAGGCAAGCCTTAAGATAGTCCATTGGTCACTTGTAACACCTTTATTTTTTTGGAAAACCATATTATTTTTTTAAAAAATTATTTACGTAAATAAAAAACTTATATATTTTCTTTGAAGACAAAAAATTATTTATTTGAATAAAAGTTTATTGTTTTAAGGCCTCATTTTTCAAAAATATCTTTTTCTTTGAAACAAAATCATTTATTAAAAAAACTATTATTCTTTTTTCCCTTAAACCTTCCATAAATTGCATACTTACGTCCATTTTAAATATAACTATGTTTTTCAACACAATTAGAAAACTTTTATTTGATAGAAAAAATAATTAGAGTATGTTTTTCGATGTTAACCACTTGTATGAGCTATCCGAATAACATCAAAGTTAGGCAACAAGACAAGATTTGCATGAAGTAGCAGACCTTCTTGAATAAGATAAATTATCTCCCTTTTAATGTTTAGCTCTATTTTCCTTTCAATGTTTAGCTCTACTTAGGACAAAACATATTCATTATTAGCTCAACTCATAATCTTCATCTAAAAATAAAAAAACATTTTAAGAGAAATAAATAAACTTGGTGTCGGGAACCCTTGCAAAACCTCATACAAGCGGCCCGACCGACACAAAAATTAGACAAGTCTACTCCTTAGTTAAACTTGCCAACTACTATTAAGCCTTACCATCAAAACGTTTATAGTATTCATAGTTAACAATAACAACATAATCGGAATAATGTAATAAAAGTGGAAGTCTTTAATATTAATTATATTACTAGAGTCTAGTTTAACTTTACATTTTTTAAAACTTGTACATAATGATTTAAAATACTAAAATAGCAAAATAATAAAACAACGTACTAGGGATAGGCTGGAAAAGATCACGTGATCAGCACACCTTTTCCTTTATCTACACTGGATGAACTTGAAATATTAAGAATAGTGAGCTCGATATCAACGTAAGCCAAGTGAATAGCCAAAACATATATTTATTTAAGGTTAGCATTCTACATGTAATACAATAGGCAACATTACGATCATTCATATAAAAATGCAGCAGCGAATAACACGCACAATCTTCAACATATAAAAAATGCAACAACCTAATATGCCATAAAATATGTCATAAATATGTCATGTTTTAAGGGTCTAGTATCTAAACTCGGCACCCTTTTTTCATTTTAAGGATCCTTTGGCCATACTGCCATTCTGAATGGATGTGATCATCGTCCAGGCCATATTGAGATATTAATCGACGATCGTGGCCCACCAACAGGTGGTACAATTGCCACCCAGGAACTAGTAAAGTGTGTCATGCACCGCTCTAAATATATTGATAGAGTATGCCACTGTACCACTCTATCTCAGACTATTAGAATCCAGACTATTAGGATCCAATGTCTGCATCTCAAAACATCTCATCATTAGGCCAGGTAAGCACATTTAAAGATCTGTTGATCAACTCTACCTCAGAACTATGATGGTTCAATGTCTGCACCTCAGAACCTCTCATCTTGAGGCTAGGTCGACACATCTAAAGATCTATACACGTATCTCGGGACTATCACGATCTAATATCGACACCTTGAAACCTTTCATCTTGAGGCTAGGTTGGCACATCTGAAGATCAGTCCCATCTCAATGCAATATGCAATGTATGTAACACACAATTATGCAACAACCATAAGTATAATAAAGGATTAAGTAAATAAATCAAATTACTACTCATGGACTAGATCGTTTGCCAACGTTCTCCCTATCACTAGTCGCATATCTCAATATCGAGCCAAATACCAAAAGCTTATATTATTAACATATGTTTCGCTTTTGGTATACACTAAGTAACCTCTTCACAAATTTGTTGTAATATACATTAAATAGGAAAAATTAATTATTTCCTATGTTATGCATTTTTTTCATGTGAAATAATTCATAATGTTATACAACATTAAATATAGATAATCTTATATTTGTAACATTACATAATCAATTATATAACTTTATATGTAATCAATTTACATTTTAGTAACATTAATTATACATATATAACCTTATACATATATAATATTAATCTATACATTTTTTTTCCTCCAATTCCACAAATGTAAATTTAATATATCTATTGATGATATCTAAAAACCCTAATTTTGGTGTCATTGAGTCTAAAATTTCATTCTGCACATTTTAGTACTCGTCAACTAAAATTTCAGTGTTAATAAGTATACCTCATATGTGTTAACTTCCAATTGTCATATACATTCTTAGGATCCATAAGGGTATAAATAATTTACACAATTGTGTTTTGCTCATTAATATGAACAC
This sequence comes from Tinospora cordifolia, assembly GCA_030144865.1. Classification (NCBI taxonomy): domain Eukaryota; kingdom Viridiplantae; phylum Streptophyta; class Magnoliopsida; order Ranunculales; family Menispermaceae; genus Tinospora; species Tinospora cordifolia. The sequence continues at coordinate 12,817 of JAJIYU010005351.1, forward strand.
AATGGTATATATTGTATATTTTTACTCCTAGTAAAAATACACCCTAGTTTTAAGACACCCAATAAATTAACACTTTTGTTAAAAACTACGTTAGAAAAACTGTAATTTCTAACTTTTATAAAAATCTTAAATTGAAAAAAAGGTAAAAATAATTTACCCAAAATGATGGGTCTCTTTCCCACGCCACTCTTTTGATTTCTTTTCTTTCTTTCACTATGGTGAGTAGAATTGTTAATGAAAGTGAGAGAGCATCCATCAATATATATAGGTATTCAATGATGGTAGGTTCATGCAATCTAAAGAAGTCAAAAATAGTTGTTCTCTCTTATCTCCCTACATCACCGATTTTATCTCTTTTTTTGTTTCAATTGAATCCATATGTACATTATTAATTATCTTCATATTCTCTCTTTATATATGCTTAAAAGTAGATTATGTTTATTATTTATTTTAGTTTTTTCATTAAGTGAGCTCCCCACACATTAATAGTTATTTATAATCCTATATTCATGTAGAATTCCATGGATCTCATTTATATATTTTTTCCAACCTAATCATCATATATATCTTTTTCATTTTATATAAATATAAATATCTCTCTCTCTCTCTCTCTCTCTCTCTCTCTCCTCTCTCTCTCTCTATGTATATATATATATATACATACAAGAATTAGTTCATTGCATTAATTCATTTTCTTTCTTTTCTTCCCCACTATGAATATTATTATTATTATTATTGTTATTATTATTATTATTATTATTATTATTATTATTATTATCATCATTATTATTATTATAGTTATTATTTATTTCTCATTTAATATACACATTAATTAATGAAATTTTTATAGAATCATTTATTTTTATTTATAATTCATTAATTTATATATGAAAATAAATGTCAAACTAGCTGACTTAATGTCAAAAATACAGGTCGTTACATCTCATCTCCTCAAAACAAATTTTGTCCTTGAAATTTACTAAGATAATAATTAAAAAAATCATGGAACAACACTCACAATCTCAGGAAAATGACTCAACATGTAGTTCTCTTGCTCCTAGGTGTCCTGTTTGGCACCATGAAACTGCCCACGTACATGTACCACTGATATCTCCTTGTTGCACAGTTTCTTCACGGCTTGATCAATCATATCTACTAGAGCTTTATCATAAGTACAATCCTCTCACAACTCAACATGTATCTAGTTCATCACGTGTGAGGGATTGAGGTAATACTTTCTCAACGTTGACACATGAAACATGTTATGTACACAGCTAACTGAGGCCACAATGCCAATTGGTATACCACAATTCTCTCGATAATCTCAAAAGGTTCAATATATATCTGAACGCGTTTTCCTGAAATACCAAATCGAGTTTGCCACTTTCGAGGGAAAATTTGAAGGAGTACATGATCACCGACATTGAACTCAAGGACCTTCCTTCGGTTATCTGCATTACTCTTCTGTCTGTCCTAAATTGCTTTCATGTTGTGACAGATCTACTAAATTTTCTCATTTTGCTCTTGTATAAAAGTAGGGCCAAAAACAGCTATGTCACCAACATTGACCCAACAGGTTAGCGATCGTCAATGTCGACCATATGATGTGTAAAGTAGTGCCATGTCCATACTCTCTTGATAGCTATTACTATATGCAAACTCACACAATGCCAAATGATCCTCATACTTACCCCCAAAATCAAGGACACATGCATGGAGCATATCCTCCAAAATCTAGATCACTCTCTTAGACTTACCATTAGTCTGTGGATGGAAGGTTGTGTTCAAGTTTACTCTTTTCCTCAACTGATTCTACAAGCTTTGCAAAAAATGGGACGTAAGCCAAGCATCTCCATCAAATAAAATGGACACTGGGACCCATTGCAATATCATGATCTTCTGGATGTATAGTCGCCTCAGCATCTCAATCGAATCTTTGCTATGCATCGGGAGTAAATGAACAAATTTAGTCAATCTGTCTACAATAACCCAAACGGTATCATATCTCCATAGTAATATGCTTCCACTTCCACTCAAGAATAGCCAAGGTCTATAATAAATCATCTCATCTCTGGTGCTCAGCCTTAACTTGCTGGCACCTATGACACCTTTACACAAAGGCTATTATGTCACATTTCATCCTCGGCCACCAATAAGTATGTTGAACATCCTAGTACATCTTATCGGTGCATGAAGAATGGTATACCTTGAGCGGTGTAGCTCTGCTAGCACTCCCTGTTTCAAGCGAGGGTTATCAAATACCCACAATTGTCCACTAAACCTCAGTGCACCATAAATGTCAATCGTCCACTCCACAAGTGAGGTGTCGCCCGCCTACTCCCGAAACATCACATAATCAACATCACGAGGCTGCACCTTTATGCTCTCAACAAGCAGAACCGGGTGGGCTCTCATATGTACGCTAACTCTGGTCTTGGTCAAAGTCTCATGGATACTCATCATTGTTACAAATCAATCATCCTCCACTCTTGATTCATAGGACTAGCCATATAGGCAATTTTGACCCGTTTCCTACTAAGTGCATCGGCCACAACATTAGCCTTCCTAAGATGGTATTCAATACTAAAGTCATAATCTTTAAGCAATTCAATCCATCTCCTTTGCCTCATGTTAAAATCTTTTTGAAAAAATAGATAGTTGATGCTCTTGTGACCAAATACAATGTGAATCATTGACCATAAAGATAATGCTACCAAATCTTGAGATAAAAAACAATAGTTGCTAGTTTTAGATCATGAATAGGGTAGTTCTTCTTATGAACTTTTAACTGTTTGGAAGCATAGGCTATAACCCTGTCATTTTGCATCAACACACAACCAAGACCTAATCTTGATGCATTAGTAAAAATTACCAACTCTTGACCTGATTATGGCAAAATAAGATTTGACGCAGCTATCAAACTTTGCTTAAGCTCAAGAAAGGCATGCTTACAGTTATTGTTCCATACAAAAGGTATATTCTTCTAAGTTAGCTTAGTCATCAATGCTGCGATGTGGGAAAAATTTTGTATAAATCTGCGGTAGTAACATGTTAAACCCAGAAAATAATAAATCTCGATCATGGTGGTAGGTTTAGGTCAATCAACAATTGCTTTAACCTTGGTTAGATCAACAAAGATACCCTTTGCTACAATCACATGACCCAAAAACTTAACCTCTATCAACCATTTGCATGCTCCTCTTTAGACTTCTAGTAGATTAGAATGTCATTAATGAAGATAAGTCCTGAACACCCATTGCATCAAGTCCATGAACATCATTGGGGCATTTGTTATACCAAATAGCATAATTAGGAAATCATAGTGCTCATACCAAGTTGAGAAAAGCTGTCTTTGGTACATCCTCTTCCCTAGCACATAGCTGATTGTACCCCAAACGCAAATCAATCTTCAAGAATACTCTAGCACTATTTAGCTGATCAAACAAATCATCAATCCATGAAAGACGGTATTTATTCTTTATAGTTACCTTATTCAATTGTTTGAAGTTGATGCACGAGTGGAGACTCCCATCTCTCTTTCTTACAAACAACATAGGAGCTCCTAAGGGTGATATGCTAGGTCGAGTAAAACCCTTTCCTAGTAATTCTTCTAGCTAAACCTTCAACTTCTGTAACTCCTTAGGTACCTACGGTAAAGAGCTATTGAGATTAGCTTAGTCTTTATACCAACTCAATGACAAAATCGATCTCTCACATAAGATGCAAGCTGAGTAAATCATCAAGGAATACCTCAAAGAACTCACATACTATAGGAATATCCTCAAGTCTCGGCTTGGAAGTTTTACCAGTATCTACGACAACCACACTCATTGAGGCACATCTCCTTTGATGCCGCTAATTGACCATGGGTGCTAGGTTTATCAGAACCTCTACCCTGGAACACCACTACAGGTCAATTTGGGATCTGAAATACTACACGATTAGCATAAAAGTTAACATAAATGTGATAAGTAGCTAGCCAATCCATGCATAGAATGGCATCAAACTCCTAAAATTCTAACACCCGTAGATCTACCACTATCTCTGGGTCATCGACACGTATCACACAATGCTCACAAATCATATCGGGGTGAATACATTCCAAAACAATAGTACTTAATACATGCCAAGTGGATGCCCTAACTGGTCTAAGTTTTAATCCATCAACAACAGGTCCAAATATAAATGATAAAGTAGAGCTAACATCAATCAACACATACAAAGTGGAATCTAAAATAAAGACGATACCTTCTACCAAAGTCCTGGTAGCCTTCAGATTAAACTAAGTGATTGCTTGTGTTTCCTCTCTATATCCTTGCTGGACCATCGGCCGAGCTAATAAGGTAGGACACTCTGATTGCTCATGCCCAATTTGTCCACACTAATAATAGGTGAAGGTTGTCTCTGTACAACTTGCCATGTTTGTGTTGAATGGCCCATCTATATTGCTGGTATCGGTGGCCTCTACTCTAAGCTTCTACCTCTCCTAAATCAGTATTTATTCTAGGCTGTACTGTCACGTGTCGCTCAAATGTCTGAATAGGAGTGGCAGCAATTGCCATTGTTGTGGTTGACTAGATTTGTGGGATGTTAATCGATCCCGAAACAAACTTCTTCTTCCTGTAAGCTCTATTCTTCTGCCATTGACCTTGGTTACCAAGAGTTTGTGCTAAAGTCTGCATGGTATTGTCTGGGACAATCTGCACCTCTATGGGCTCATCCTTACTGTCTACTTTATATCTCGGAGCTTGGCGCTTCAACAATTCTAGACTAGAAACATGTATCGTTCGTCAAATATAACTATTTGGCCCCTGATGATATAATCCAACCCTTTTTACCTTATTAGCAACCAACCATGGAGCATAAGACTTTAAATGAACGAATATGTAAGTGTATTCTTGGACTATCATATTGCCTCGTTGCAAGGCTTACAACTCCATCTTGCTGCATTCTTCAATAGCAAGAATAAAAGTCTCGAAAAAAACTCTCTAAACCTTTCCTAAGTCTCAACTGAGTGCTCAATTGCTAAGATTGATAACCAACATCTTGCAGCATCACCTTCTAATGTATGTGTAGAGAAAAACACCTAATTCGCTTTAGTTAGCTTCATCAATTGTGATATCTTGTCAACATTCAACAACTAGTCCTCTGCTTGCTTTAGAATGACACCACCCCAACATGACTGCAGTTTTAGATCCACGAACTTTTTCAATAGTCTCTCATGTGAAATTTCTCTCCTATATCGCTCTCTACGATGTCTATGATGAGCCTCAATCTCCTCTTCAGACTCATCATCATCATCCCCATCAGATGGCTCAACTACAGGTGGAGTGGGAGTTGTAGGAGGTGCTGGTAGCTGCATATTACCCACAACCACATCTATCCTCTAATGTAGTGCAGCGCTAGAAGATTGGATCAAATCTCTTTGGGACTGGATAAGATCTTTGAGTCGTCTGTATGCATTAGGCTCGGCAAGTGGTGGTGGTGGTATAGGTCTCAGTACAGGATCCTATGGAGGAGCAAGATCTTGTAGTACCCGTCGTGGTCTACTGTGTTTAGGTGGCATCTTAGTATGCAATTTGGATACAATCATTTGTCAATGTCAAACGAGCAAACATACCACCCCTCAAACCTATTTTACCACTTTTATACAATATATTTTTGGAAATAAGTTTTGAAAATTAGAACTTTTGGACTCATATATTTTCACTTGATTCCAACTTTGAAAAACATTGAGCTCTAATACCAACATTGTCGCAACCCATTCTGAAACCTCATATAGGCGGCCCAACTAGCACAATAGTTAGACAAGTTTTCTCTTGAGTCAAACTTGCCGACTATTGTTAAGCCTTATTATCAAAACATTTCTAGTATTCAGAGTGCAATAATGTAACATCCCAACCCCCGAGGCTTTCAATTTTTGACTTTACCACAAGGCGGGCCGGGCCGGTGTTACTTTACAAGTGACACACACTTGACTTTCTATTTCACTCATTTTATGCCTTAATTGCATTGACGGTACCTCACTTAAAATTTAAGAATTTATAAAGGCAATAATATAGAAATGAATGAAATTAATAAACTCAATTAATTAAAAAATTAAGTACATAATTTGATATTGAAGAAAAATTATTATAGCAGAAGATTCAAAAATTGGGTAACATGCCCTTACATAGAAATTAAAAAATTTTAAAAAAAACTTAACTAATATTCATGGTCTTCATGTAATTTAAATACCTAAAAAATAGAAGGAAGGGGTGAGCACATAGCCCAGTGGATCTTTTTAAACATTTAAATCATTATTTCAATTCAAACAAACCAAACATATCAAAAACTTTTATACATTAGACGATTCAAACAAATTTCTTGTTTATGGTTGACATTAAGACCAAAAGAGTTTAATCTCTGTGTTCCACATTGTCGAGAGAGAGAATCACCTTTGGAAACTCAAACCCCAATATCTATGCAGTGGGATCACTCTTGGAAACCTAGTTCAAAATCATCAAAGGTAAGCCAACAAGTCGGATTGGGTTAGAACACACATGATGACACTATATAGTCCATCATCGCGCTAGTACGTGGTTAGGATCATTATTTGATCTTTTCTTAGTGATAAAACACACAATATTGGATTAAACCATCATGATAACATGTACACAACATGAAGCATTAAATATTTATTCATGACACAATTCATGCATATCATGCATCATTATTCTTGATTTCTAAACATGCATAAAATGTATATTCATGGCATATCAAATAAATAAAGTACACAATATTTAAAACATATATTCAATCATTCAACTTCAAAACATCATCACACATGCAATACTTATTCAAATTAGAATAAAGAAGTAAAAGTTAGAAGTTACTTCCACCTTAAATAAGCCTCTTCTGCGCATTTCTGAAATCTGGCAAAGTTTTGTTACTTTAAAGCTTCCAAACACTCAAGAACTCTCAGGAACACTCAAGAATAGTTCAAGATTACTCAAAAACTGAGGGGATTGCCAATAAGAAGGCTAAAGAGAGAGTCATGAGTGACTAGTATGCTCTTGATTTGGGATGAAAACAATGAGAGCACTAGGGGTCCTTTATATAGAGTTTAAAATGGCATAGAATGTAAGTTTGTGGTGTTCTCCTTATAGGAAACTTACCAATTATTCAAATTTTCATGCCTTCCAAGTATAGAAAAATAACAAATGTGTCTGGGCAATTTAGAAACAAAATTTTTGGATTGTTTTTTTGAATTTTATTCAGATTTTTTGTGATTTTTCTCGGTTTTAATCGGAGCATTAATCTGGATTGTTGATTTTTCCTCGATCGTGATACTCAGATCACGGTCGTGATTAACAAAATTGCTGTAAATCGTCTTCAAGCGCATCAATGGTTCATGATCAACAAAGCGCCTCAAATCTGGACCGTCAGATGAACCTCCATAGCGGTGTGTGAATCTTCATTTGTGCAGCTTTGATCTGGAAGCTCAGATCAACCTCGAGTGAAGCAATGGTTCGTGATCGATCGAAGACGTCTCAAATTCGAGCCATCAAATCACCTTTGAGCGCGACATCGTTCGTGATTAACTAATGTGGCTTTGACCTTCACCGTTGGATGAACCTCGAGCGCAGCACCAGATGATCATCATTACGCAAGCACGGATCCTGGCCGCATGATCAACCTCGAGCGCAATGTTCGGATTTGTGTTTTCGATCAATGAAACAAATCTGGACCGTTAGATCAAGCAGATTGATTTTGGGTCGTTGGATTTCGATGATACGGTGCTCCAGAGCCATGGTTGGTTTTCATTTTGTTAGTAGGATCGTGCAAATTGATTTTGGACCATTCGATGTAGTTTTTAATTATCAAAATTACTTTCTAAGGTTACTATTATCTGAAATTTGTTAATTATACACTTTCTAATTGATGTAAACATGGTTTATTGCACATGTCCTTCTATTTTATTAACTTGCTAATGTTTTTTCCTTTCTATTTCTTCAATATTATATTTTTCTATTTCTTTAATATTTTTAATGCCAAAAATTAATAATCTACATTTTTCATTTCTTCATTTTCATATATTTTTATTTATATTTATTTCAAATTTTTATTTTTAGATAATTATTTATGTATTATCAATTGATACTTATATAATGTTATATTTATTTTAGATAAATACATGCATACTACATTTTATTCAATTATGTAAATTTTTTTCTATATACATATTCCTATAATAGGTATTATTTAACACTCATTATACGAAAACACATATTATTCACACACAAATTAACCTATATATATATATACTTTATTCCTATTCTTTATTTCTTAAGAAATGAAAATAACTCTTTAAATTTCATAATTAATTCTTCTTAATTAACATTTTCATTTAAATATCAAATTAAGACTTCATTCGCCTACCCATAATTTGCACCCAAAAGTTTCTTAAAATCTTCAAAGTTGATTTACTTTATGTATTTCATTTAATTTCATTAAACTTGTTTATCTTTAATTATTTGACACAATTTTGGGTTATTACAATAATAAAAAGATAAGTGAAATAATGTAACAATAGTAGATGTCTTTAACATTATTTACATTTCTAGAGTCTAGTTCAACTTTACATTTTTTTAAAACCTATACATAATGATTTAAAATACCAAAATAGCAAAATAACAAAACAACCTACAAGTGATAGGCTAAAAAAGATCACGCGATTAGCACACCTTTCCCCTTATCCACACCAAACGAACCTAAAATATTAAGAGTAGTGACCTCGATATCCATGGGAGTCCAATAAGTAGCGAAAAGATATATCTACTTAAGGCTAGCGTTCTATATGCAATACAATAGGGAACATTACAATCATTCACATAAAAATGCAACAGCGAATAACACGAACAATTATCAACCTATAAAAATGTAACAACCTAATGTGTTATAAAATATGTCATGAAGTATCTAATGTTTCAAGGGTTTAGTATCTAAAATCGGCACCCTTTTTCTATTTTAAGGATCTTTTGGTCATACTGCCATTCTGGAAGGACATTATTATCGTCCAGGCTATACTGTGATATCAATCGATGATCATGGCCCACCAATAGGTGGTAAAGTTGCCACCCATGAATAGTGGAGTGTGTTATGCACCACTCTAAATATATCCATAAAGTGTATCACCTTACCACTCTATCTCGGACTATGACGATCCAATTTCTGCACCTTGGAACCTCTCATCATTAGGCCAAATCAACATATTTGAAGATCTCTCAATCATCTCCATCTCAGAGCGATCACAATCCAATGTCCGCACCTTGGAATCTTGTGACGACCCACGTTTTGGTGCGCAAAATTTTTGAATACGATATACGCATTTTTCTGAAATTTTTAAAGGAAATACAATAATTTACAGCAATTTTTCTTAATTTATATTATTTATTGGAGAAAATGAGAAAAATGGGAAAAATATGTGAAATTAGAAGAAAAATGTAATTTCTTGAGAGAAATGATTTTTGGGATTAATTATTGAATTTTTGGAATTTTTATGAAATTTTTGGGCAATTAATGAAATTTTTTAGAAGAAAATGGAATTTTTGGAGAATTACTAAATTTTTGAGAAAATAATAATACAAATGATGAAAATTAGTGTATAATTGAAAATTTGATGAGAAATGATGATTG
>JAJIYU010005352.1:0-22460 GCA_030144865.1 Tinospora cordifolia
CAATAAAAAAAGTGTAAATAATAGTTTATTATTTTTTGAAAATAATTTATGTCTTTAACCAATGTGAAAACTGCTTGGTTATTAGGGCTTTATAAAATATATTCATATCCCTAAAACCCAGACCTTGCAGCTTTTCAAAATTTTCTAAGCTTAAAACAGGATATAGCATATATGTGGGAATGCTAAAAGCTACTTCTTTTCTAAGAATTTCCTTTCTAGCTTAGGATAATAAGTTCTCTTCCCAACCAAAGGTAATAGCATTGGTTTTAGACCACACTCCTTTGGAAGAAGTCAGTTTTCCTAAAGCACTCCAAGCCTGCCAAGTAAATATTTCTAAGAAAATAAAAAAGATAGGAGAAATGAGGTCCCTTGCCTTAATCCTTTTAAAAAGGCTTAAAACTTTGAAGATTTTGATAGTTTTCTATTTTCCTTGACTTGATTGGACATTGAAGAAGGGCAAATGTTAATCCAAATTCTCCAATGATGATATAATCTAATTTTATGGTTGCATCATAGTTTTTTTCTCTTTTTCTTATTAAATTCATGAAGAATCTAATGGGCCGGCAAAATTCTAATAAGATATTCGTCTAATCGAACAAACACATTTTAGAAAGGACCAACCAACTTATCATTATAGCACAAAGCTTACTAGTTGGAATTTTTGGATATAACGTTATACCCCATATTGCATAAGCTGACGAGCCTTAGGTCATTAAGAGTAGAGGGATTATTTGTGTTTTTGAATTAAGGTTATAATAGTTTGGTTCAAGGTTATGGTAGTATAGCTAAAAGGAAAACGTACATGCATAACTAAAGAAAACAAAAACATTGTTAGTAAAAAAAAAAGAAAAAAATCACAGGCCCTCTTTACAATAATATCTAACACTTTTGTTGTATAAACTTGGTTGAAAGATGAAAGAGGGAATGAACCCTATACCTTACAGTGAGAGCATTTGCCATATCTATCTTATCAATCAATCTTAGGGTATAGTGGCAGATTAGGCAGGCTACCTTTATTCAACATATCAGTAGATGGGTCAACTCCAAATTTGAAAGCCTCTTTACCATGTTTATCTTAGGGATAAAGGTTAGGGTTTAGCTATAGGTAGAAAATGTTGATCCCAAACTATGACCACACTCATAAAACCCACCTTTGCTTTCGAGTTTATAATATAAGTTTACACTATTTATTTATTAACATTGGTTTTCTACCACTAGAAAAATGTCGTTATTTTCTTTGAGTACGACTAATTCTTTCAAATTTAACATGACAGAAGAAGCATTAGAACAATGGAACTAGTCATTTTAACAAAAATCGATTCTAACTCAATCTCAAAATCTCACCGTCAATCTCATTTATACTTGTTAATAATATATCTACTTATGATGAATTTATACAATTAAACCTTTATTTGATAGTTATAACTTATAGGTCAAATAATTTTTAACATGATATCAGGGCGAGATTTATTTAAGATGTCTCATATTCGAATGTCATTACAATTATATTTATTTATTTATCTCATTTATCAATATAATGGTAAAGTAGTTTCTAACAAATCCAGGCATTCTAACCAATTAACCTATTACCATTACTCTAATCAATTCAGCTCTGCATGGGCCTAAGATATGAAAATACAAATGATAAAGTAAGAACTATGATGATGATGATGTATTGTACTCAAACTGGGATTACTTTTATATAGCTAGATTTTAGAGGAAATAACATTTTTGGTACTCATGATTTTGATGCCTTAGCTTTTAAGCTGAATTAAATTTAAAATAAAATATAATAATAATAATAATAATAATAATAATAATAATAATAATAATAATAATAATAAAGGAAGCGAAATCATACATTTCTTGAAATACAAGTATCATTGTGCCTACATAAATAAATAAATGTATGTTCACTTGTACGACACCATTATTATTTTGATTTCTCAATACATACTTTTTCCCATCTCCGCCATTAGCCAATGTTTTCAACACAAGCCATTACCCAAAAATTCACTTATGGAATTAATATATAAAATGCATTTGCAATGATTTGATCAGTAGCTAGAGATTGAAATTGTAATTTAATAAAGCAATATCTCGTTATTTATTTATTTTTTTAATCTTAATTTATGATATTTGAAAAGTCGAGGATTATTGAAACTCTGATTTATTTGGAAATTAATTTTTATAGCGTTCAAATTTTAAATTATTTTCATCTTTACAAAAATAATTAAAATAAAAGTTTACACAGTGATGGAAAATTTTATATTTTTTTATGTCTGAAGCAAAGTATTGTTGAATTGGACAAAGAGGCGAAGGATGACGGCTTCTGTAAGTAATTGTACTAATTTTTATTTTTATTTTTTATCTGTAATTGGTGGGATTTGAATGGAAAACTCAGTTCACATTCCGGTTGTCAAACTTTTGAACTAATGTGCATTTAATACGATAACGAATTTCAAACTTGTTTAACCTTGTGATTAGACCTCACCACCCTCGTCTAAACAGACAGGTGCCAATCAATCACATTTTCAGGACTCAAAATTAACCTAATAAGTTCCATTTACAGCATTATGATAATCTTTTCCTTTAAAAAATAAGAATTTTTTTTTTTTTTGAAAAAAGCTTATTTAGTGGACAATTTGAGACAATTTAATAACTTTATAAAATATATTTACAAAATATTTATTTTGAATAATATTTAAACAAAGAAAAATGGCACTTTCAGTGTTAATATATATATTTTTTTAAATTGTGTAAATAAAGTAAAAGTATTGGTTATGAATTATGAACTAAATAATTATAAATAAGAGTAAAGAAATGGGTTTACCAGTGCCACTTCCCAAACACAGCAGTAAACGCTGCATTTCAATTTTCAAGCGTGTGCTTCAAAGATAATTTAATACACATTTCATAAATCCCAAAAAAAAAAAAAAAAACCATAGCTGAAAAGGAAAAATAAAAAAGAAAAGAAAAAAAAAAAAGCTGCTCTTGCTGCTCTCTCTTGCCTCACCTGACCTTACCCTACCCTACTCTCTCTCTCTCTCTCTCTCGCAATTTTCTAACACTTTATTTCTCAGTTTCTTCTTCTTCTTATTCTTTTCAATCTTATTCTGTCATTTCTAGTTTTATGGATCTCCCCTCATCCAAACCCTATAATTTGCATAATCATCAGCATCATCATCATCGTTGTTGTTGTTGTCGTCATTGTTACTGTAACAATTCTGCGGCTTCTTCTTCTTCGTCGATTCGATTTCAGTAGCTTGATTAGTTCTTGTTCTTGCTCTTATTGTTGTTGTGAGGTTGTGAGGCGATTCAATCTCAGTAGAATCGAAGATGAAGGTTCCGTGCTGCTCTGTTTGCCAGATGCGGTACAACGAAGAAGAAAGGGTTCCCTTACTCCTTCAATGCGGCCATGGATTCTGCAAAGAATGTCTTTCCCGAATGTTCTCCGCATCGCCGGACACCTCTCTTTCTTGCCCTAGATGCCGTCATGTTTCCCTTGTCGGCAACTCTGTCACTGCGCTCCGCAAGAACTTTGCCATTCTTTCACTCATCAATTCCTCTATCTCCGCCTCCTCCTCCTCCGCTGCTGCCGCCGCTGCCGGAACCGCCGGCCGCGGATTCGATTGTGATTTCACCGAAGACGACGACGACGACGACGATCCCGAGGAGGCTGAGGACGAGGAAGAGTTCGGTGGTGGCAGCTGTGGCGGAGGAAGGCGATGCCGACAGTCCCATGCTTCCAGTTCTGGTTGTACTGGCGGCGGCGGTTCGGTTATTGATCTTTCGTCGCATCATGATCTTAAGCTGATACGGAGGCTGGGTGAGGGTAGGAGGATTGGGGTGGAGATGTGGGCGGCTACACTGTCTGGTACCAGTACCGGAGGTAATTTGAGGTGCCGGCACAGGGTGGCGGTGAAGAGAGTAGCACTTGGGGGAGAGGACATTGATTTGGTTTGGTTACAGAGTCAGCTTGAGAATCTGCGAAGGACATCCATGTGGTGCAGGAATGTGTGTACATTTCATGGTTCTATGAGGGTGGATGGGCATCTGTGCCTAATTATGGATAGGTATTGTGGTTCCGTTCAGTCGGAGATGCAGCGAAATGAAGGGCGGCTTACACTGGAGCAAATTCTCAGGTTATTCTTGACCGGCTAATAAAATTGGTGTTCGTACGAAAATTGCTTTTTTTATTTATTCGATTTGAACTATAATATATGCTGCTAGCTCGGTGACTGCCCATTTCATTGCCAGAAGATTGTTTTTGTATTCTTCTTTTGATTTGTAGAAAACCCATCTGAACTTTCCGTAGCAAGATGTGCATCTGATTTAGTAATGAAGTCTAGAGTCAAACAATCAATTTAAATGTATGCCTATGAGATCAATTATGAAAGCTACATGTCTATTAAGGAGATTTATGAGAGGTATAAAGAGAAGAAGAAAGACTTCCATATGATCTTTATTGATTTAGAGAAAGACTATTCTATTGTAACCAGAGAAAAAACCCGGTGGGTAACTAGTGACTTAAAAAGAGTTATAACAAGATATATTGAATTAATAAAATCATAAAAGACATGTATGATGACACGAGAATCTTTGTAACTAAATAATATGTGAAGTAATGAATTTTTCAATTATAGTAATTTCACACCAAGTACCTAGTTAGGCCCTACTTTTTTGTACTAGTTAGTTAGTTATAGATGAATTGATTAAACATATTCAAGAAATTAATCAATGGCACATGCTATTCGCTGTTGATGTAGTATTGATTGGTGAAAAGGTACTAGGATCTAAGTCTTATTTTAGTGGAAATAAAATTGCAAACAATCAAAATGTAATTTTAGTGGACTGGAAATAAAAATACAAATGAAGTGATAGTGAGGATAAGTGAAGAGCCATCAAGGAGAGAATTTTTTTTTTCTATTTTTTTTTTTTTTGGGAATTCTTTTAGATAAAAAGAAGAAGAAATAGGTGAGAATGTGAACCGTAGAGTTGAAGCAAGATGATTCAAGTTGATGAGTGTGTCTAGAATGTTACAAGATAGGCGTATCTAATTTAAGTTAAAAGAAAAACCCTTTAGATAGCCATGGTACATGGTACAAAATGTTGGACAATTGAAAAACATGTTAACAAACTAAGAGTAACAACAATGCAAATGCTAAGATCAATATATGGCAAAAGTGTAAATCTTTGAAATGTTCAAACTAGAAAGGGACATCTTGGAACATGGTATTAAGGTGGTTTGGAGACTAGTACGTTGGCCGTTTGATTTACCAGTTAGACAAATTAGAAAGGAACATCTTGGAAGATAGTAAGAGCAGCACAAGTTGAAGATAAATGAGGCTAAGGTGGTTTGGAGACTAGTACATTGGCCTTTTGAGTCACAATTTAGACAAATTAAAAAGGAACATGTTGGAAGATAGTAAAAGCTACACTAATTGAAGATAAATGAGACTAAGGTGGTTTGGAGATTAGTACAGAGGCCTTTTGACTCACCAGTTAGAATGAGTGACCTAATAAAACTAGATAATGATAACAATGTGATGTTGGCTAAATGGCTCTAATCATCAAACCTCAACGGGGAGATTGCAAGTTTGATCCTTCATTGAGTTGGTGTGGGTGTAAGGGAGCTATGTCCCAAGCCTAGGGGGTTTTTGATTTCCCACTTTTGGTGGTGGGGGGAAGGGGGGTAGGATTAATTTGTAAAAACATGAGCTAGCAATAAATTGTATCCTTTAAAAAAAGCTAGTAACAACAGAGCCAGACATGGACTTTAAATAACATGGACAAAAGTAGTTACCAATGATCTCACTTTTTGCAATTGAATGCTGACCTTAGCCCCTTAATAGAGCATATTGGAGGTAGCAAATGTATGTAGCTAACCTCTTATAGTTGGCCAAACGTCTATATGTATTGAATGTAAGGCTTAAGACTTCAATGGTAAGTGCTTGAAACTAAATAATGATTATTGTCAGAGTTTGAGAAACCAAACGTACATTCACTTGCGTTCGAAATTTTCCTTGACTTTACTAATGTGTTAGATTGATACATAGCTGGGAAAACTACCAGCTTGTTCAATGAGTAAAAGATGCTATTATCAATTTAATCAGTAAATGGTTTGAAGGTCATTAAAATATATAGGGATCGTAAGAAAGTTGACCGACCTGATTAAACCGCAACTAGGGGTTGGTTGAGTGATGTATATGGTGAGCCAACCAAGTTGGGTTGGGTTGTTGTTCATGACCAAAGAGGTTGAGTCTCACCCAAACCAACTCAACCGACTCCCACCGTTCCTAGTTCCCTACTATGACCCTTTGCACTTCTTGTAAAATTCTTATTAAATTTCTTCTTGTTCTTTTTAAAATTTTCTAAACACCAACATTCCATTTTCATCTAACAGTCAACATTTCTTCTTTCTTGTAGCTTCTTCCTCTTCTCTTCTAAACACCAACCTAGAAGCAAGGGCTTTTAACCACTAGCCTCTTTTTTTTTTTTTTAAGATCCAACACGACTGACCTGATCTGACTTTTAGTTGGTTAGGTTGGCTGCTCTCTATATGAGAGGTTGGGTGGCGTTGAGTCTAATCTGATGCCACCTCAAGAATTTGCAATTGAGTGGTTCATGATGCTAAAACTCAGTCCGGCCCAATTGTAATCCTCAGAATATGTGGCAAGGTTTGTGAAGTGATACAAAAGTTGGCGTGCCTTTAAGAATGTTTTGCGAAATTGGTTTCCTCAAAATGTTAATTGCCTTTTCATGTACTATTTATGTAACGAGAACAAAAGGTTTTTCTATCATATTTTATTTGATCCATTTTAGCACATTTATTTCTTGTACTGATTTTTTTTAATGGATTAACTCTTGCATTTTTAACACTTTAGATTTTCATGTACATACTTTTGTCATAGTTGTTAGAATTTTTAGATAAAGCCATCTCCACTACTTGCCATCTGTAACATGATTTGGTTTGTGATGATTGTGCTGTGGGCCTCTTTCATCTTAACATTTTGTTGATCTCTCCCTTCCCCACGATTGCAGATATGGTGCAGATATAGCTCGTGGTGTAGCTGAACTCCATGCAGCAGGTGTGGCCTGTATGAATCTTAAGCCCTCCAATCTTCTTCTAGATGAAAGTGGCCGGGCAGTTGTTTCTGATTATGGACTGCCAGCAATACTAAAGAAGCCTTCCTGCAGAAAAGCTAGATCCGTTCCCGAGGATGATGTTTCAAGAACACATTCTTGCATGGATTGTACCATGCTGAGTCCACACTACACTGCTCCTGAGGCTTGGGGGGAACCACTGAAGAAAAACTTATTCTGGGATGATGCAATTGGTATATCAACAGAGTCAGATGCCTGGAGTTTTGGCTGTACTCTGGTCGAAATGTGCACAGGTTCCATCCCGTAAGTGGTGTTGGCTTTTATGAGAATGTTCTGATTTGCTTAATGAGGTGCTTAATGAGGTGGAATCCAGTAGTAAACAATGATCTTGCTGCAGGTGGGCTGGTTTAAGTCCGGATGATATATACAGATCTGTTGTCAAGGCCCGAAAGTTACCTCCACAGTATGCTAGTGTAGTGGGTGTTGGGATACCGAGGGAGCTATGGAGGATGATAGGTGAGTGCTTACAGTTCAAGGCATCAAAGAGACCAACATTCCATGCAATGCTCACCATGTTCCTTCGCTATTTGCAAGAGATACCTCGTAGCCCTCCTGCAAGCCCTGATAAGTATGAAATCTCTATTATTTCTGTTGACCATGTTTATTTTTTTATTTTTGTTTAAGTAGGAGCTTTTGTAAATTTGTAACTTGAGGAAATACATATGTAAAAATGTTATCTATAGCAATTTGGAAAAGAAAGCCTAGAATCTACCAAAAAAACCAGCTTTTTGTATGACACTGCATAACTAGTGTACTAATTCTATTTTTGACCATTTCCTCCTACCCATGGTGAATGTCAAGTGTATATATATATATATATATATTCCTTAGAAGTTAGGTTGATAAAAGTTGTGTTCTTAATTTTTTTTAGTTTATGTCCCTTTTATCTATTTGAGATAACATAATTATTATATGATAAAAGAACTATGATATGCAGACTGTTTCCACGGAAAGAATCAACACAAGATAGTGCTTCTGTCCTAGTGGTATTTGGAAGATATGTCTCATTATTGATGACCAAACCATGCATGTCTTATTCTTTAATTTCAGTGACTTACCCAAGGTTTCTGGAGCTAACGCAATGGAGCCATCTCCAACATCTGTCTTGGAAGTTTTCCAGGATAATCCAAATTCTTTACACAGACTTGTCAGTGAAGGAGATGTGAATGGTGCCAGGTGAGTGCAGTAGTTCTAGCTCGCTTGTCATACATATTCTTACTATATATTTATTGTTGGCCAGCACCAACTTCATCTGTATATTTTTGGTATATGAAGGGACCTACTTGCAAAGGCTGCCTCAGGAAACTGTAGCAGCTCCATTTGCTCTCTTTTGGAAGCACAAAATGCTGATGGCCAAACTGCTTTGCACTTGGCTTGCCGACGTGGTTCTTTGGAACTTGTTGAGGCCATTTTAGAGTACAGAGAAGCAGATGTAGATGTACCGGACAAAGATGGAGACCCTCCAATTGTATTTGCTTTAGCAGCTGGATCAGCAGAATGTGTTTGTGCTCTTATTAGAAGATCCGCTAATGTTAGGTCTAGACTCCGTGAAGGCTTGGGTCCATCCGTGGCCCATGTTTGTGCTAACCATGGCCAACCAGATTGTATGCGTGTAAGTTCTTGTCTGATAAACATTGTGTTCAGGATTTTCCTTTTTGGTATTATGGCTTTTGTCCTTCTTCTTACATTACTCTGAGACATGTTTCTAATGGTTGCAGGAGTTGCTGTTGGCAGGGGCTGACCCCAATGCAGTTGATGATGAAGGTGAAACTGTGCTGCACAGAGCCGTTACCAAGAAATACACAGACTGTGCAATTGTTATATTGGAAAATGGAGGCTGCAAGTCAATGGGTATTCTGAACTCAAAAGGTTTGACGTAAGTGACAGACTTCATTGGTGTGAACCTGATATTATTAGTTGGAAATGCTGAGATATTTTTCTTCATAATATTTGAGATGCTAAATACTCACCCATAATATGCTGAAACCTAAAATTGTAATCCTAGTGTAACGTTAATACTAATATTTTTGTTCTATTTATATTGTTATTTGTTACCTTTAGCAAAATATATTTTGGAAACATGTTTGATATTTTAATATTTTTTTTTCTATTAATATTGTTAGTTTTTACCTTTAGCAAAGTATATTTTATAAACATGTTTGATATTTTAATCTATGCATATGTATATATATAGGTTCTCTTATGTACCTACTTGCATATTGCATGAATTGCACAAAGGCCAATGCTTGCAGCAGTGAGAGGGAATGAGATGGCCCGAGATAGAAGTGTTGAATGGACTATAAAAAGCTAAAGCTGGCTAGGGTTGAAGTAATGTGAAAGAAAATTTGTCTTAATTTAATCATGATGTAACCTAAGTGATACTGATAGAGGAAATTTGAAAAATGCAATTCTAAGCCAACATGAAGCAGTTGGCTAGGTTGATTTGTTCTCACTTCGATTGTTGCATATTCTCTCTAATTTTGTTCTTAAATGTTTCTTGACTCTTGCATTTTCTCAACTTCTCAAACATCATAAACTTTCCTAGAAGATATGAACCTGTTTTATTATTAGATGCACTTAACTAAAAACAAAATACTTTTAAAATTATGAAAAAGACTTAGAAGTGTATTTTGCCAAAAACGCATGATTAGTGCAAAATGGCCATTTGTAAAGTCAGAAACTTTGGCCCTTGCATTTCTTGGAGAAGACATTTATATTCCCGTTTGATTTCTCTTTCTTTTAATTCTTTGACTTCGAAATTTTAAAGGCCTATGCCATAGTGAAATCTCAACTATCCATAGATTTGAAGGTATGCTTGTTTCTGAGGTGTGCACAACTTTGTGAATGTTTTGTGTGTTTGTGTGCGTGTGTGTGTGTGTGTTTTATATTTGTTTATTTTCTTCTATCAATAGTTTCATTTTTGAGTATGTGTCTTTGACATAGAGGCGATTATACCATTTCAGTTAGTTTGTAATGGTTAGAGTAAGATTTTCGTGAGGCGATGAAAAATGTTAGAACTTATGTGTTGGCTTGGGGAGACAACAGGAATGTATGGCATATAGCAGATTTTCTTTGGGTCCATTCAGCTAGACGCGTAAATAAATAATTTCCTCATGAATTTTGTTCATGAAAAATCTAAAGCTTTATGGTTCCATTATGGGTTTGAAGTTTGTTTTCATTTTTTTCTACCATAATGCTGTAATGGTACAGCAGTCGTGTGGCAAGAAAGTTGAGTAGTGGCTGAACTACTGAAAATAGTGGAATGCAATTCGTCCTAATACTGGCAAGTTTGATGGAAATGTGGAACTGCAGATTCCTATTCATCATGTCCAGAAAATACTAAAGTTCTCTGGGGCTTCCAGCGAAGTGCAGTTTTCTTAGCAATTTTAGGATGATAATCCTAATCTTTTTATCACAGTATTATAATTGGTGCTGGAATGCAGTGAGTGGACATTTTCCTTAGCAAGCTTGATGAAAAGGTGGGAACTGCAGAGTCTTATTCAGCATTCCCAGACATTGCATAAGTTATCTGGGGCCACCAGTGAAGTGGACAGTTTCCTTGGCAAGTTGTTGATCATAATCCTATTATTATAGTATTTATTCGCGCTGGGACGCAGTGAAGTGGGCAGGTCCCTTAGCAAGGTTAATGAAAAGGTGGAAACTGCAGATCTTAGTCAGCATTCCCAGAAATTGCACAAGTTATCTATGGCCACCGGTGAAGTGGACAGTTTCTTTTGCAAGTTTTGGATCATAATCCTAACCCCTTTATTGCACAATTATAAGTGGTGTTTGAAACCACATCTCCAAAAAGCTGTAGTTGTTAGAGACCCAATCATGTTAAGAGGTTCTCAAATGTAGCTTTATCCTCAATGTGGAGAAATATAGGGAGGAGAGAATGGACAAATACCAGATATGTCAACAGGGAATGTGTAATGAATGCTAAATAGTGGCTTGGTATCTTTTTAGCAGCAAGACCTAAAAGCTATACCGATCAGGTGGAGGCTCAATAATGGTTATCAATTTAACACTAAGAATTGGCAATTCATTGCTATTGAAATATATCTCTTTTATTACTATTACTTATTTACTTCTTGTTATAACTAAATAATTTTGTGGTAAGAATTAATTTCAGTAATTGTAGGGAGACCAATTTAAAGATACTCTTCCCTTATGAATCAACGCATTTTAGCAGTACAATGTTTAGTTACAATTTTTGGTTTTTTTTTGTTTGTTTCTCTCTACTGCTTTGATATGCTATGATCTCTTTTGGAATCACAGACCCTTGCACATGTGTGTGGCTACATGGAATGTTGCTGTTGTATCTAAGTGGTTAGAAATTGCATCAAAAGAAGTAATTGCTGGAGCAATTGATATAGCAAGTCCAGCTGGAACTGCTTTGTGTATGGCTGCTGCTCCTAAAAAAGATCATGAAGCGGGTAAAAAAACTGGATTTCCATAATATAGTTTAAGTAATTATAGTGAATAAATGATTGTCTTCTCTCCTTCATTTTAAATTGATGCTGACTATTGTTGTCAAATCTTCATTTTTTAACCCTTTGTTAGCTTGATAATAGGCAAGTAGTACGTATATATTCTTGTCTTTTTTTGTGTCATTGTCATAAGTTCATGATCAATCAACAAAATAGGATGTGAGGGTTTGCAGTAGTACCCTATATGTAGCAAATAGTTGATACTGGTATGAAAAATGTTTCTGGATAACATTGTATATATAATAACTACATCTGCATGTTTCGTGTCAAGAAAAACAGGGAAAAAACATGTGCTAGTTTTGAAATATTAAATGCAATATTTGTGAGTTTTCATGGAAATTTCTTTTTGGTGGGACCAATTTGCTAATAGCTGCAATGCCCACACCATTTCCTAGTTGTTATAGTTTTTCGCATCACATCCCATACATATAGGAAGCATTGGCATATATATACTGTTCCACTAGCATTGCATTGGTTGGGACTTTATATTTGTTTGCATTTCTTTTCTGTGATAAATTCAAACAGGGCCTTCCCCTATGTTATCTTGCAGAATTCTGTCAGTTAGTGCTACCTGTAACTTCTTTTTAAAATCTTATGTTCATAAGAGAAAAGTGATAGCTTGACTGCAAGTTCTTTTTCGAAGCCCCTTTTTTCTTATCTCGTCTCTCAAATGTGTTAACACTGGTTCTGATTGTGCTTACTTTTAGATGGTAGAGAGTTGGTGAGAATGTTGCTTGCAGCAGGAGCAGATCCAGCTGCCCAAGATGCACAGCATTTCCGAACGGCTTTACATACTGCAGCCATGGCTAACGATGCAGAATTAGTCAAGGTATTGTCTATAAATATTTTCCAAATTATTTGAAGACATTTAGTGACACATTCATTCAATTCAGGTCAAACAAAGTTTATTTATATATATTTTTATTTTTAAATAGTGTGGATAAAATGATAATTTTCTTTTCTTTTCTTTTCTGTCTTTCTTTCTTTCTTTCTTTTTTTTTTTCTTTTTTTTTTGGGTAGATTATCCTGAGTGCTGGAGTTGATGTGAATATCAGAAATGTTCACAATACCATACCTCTTCATGTTGCACTGGCCAGAGGTGCAAAACTTTGTGTTGGATTGCTTTTGTCTGCCGGGGCAAACTATAACTTACAGGTTAATATTTTCTTGTCAAGAATTTATAGGCAATGCTATCTTTTCATTATTTATGTAGTTCCTTTGCTTTGAAGCCTTTTCTATCCCCGACTCTCTAGGTGCAACATTTTATCATTGTTTTTATTTCTGTTGTGTAGTAACAGTTTATGTTCAATGTACTGCTATAAGCAGATTGTAGAAAAGATAGATAGCATTATGACACCAATTTAGGTGATCATCAGGTTTTTCATTATATTCTGTAGTTATTTAACTGTAGAAGCTATGAAATTTTACTGTAATGAAATTGATTGCCTGCTAATTTAATTCGTAGATCAGGTACATTTATGTAATTGCATGCATTTTTATATGTATCTTCTAAATGCAGATTTGATTAGTAGTCATGCGAGGTTGTGGGAGGTGAAATTATGTGCTATGTTGTGAATGTGATGATTTGTAGTTATTTCAGTAACTAAACTAGAGAAGTTGGAAAAAAAAATCCCAAATGATTGAGTTTTTAACTCTTGGGATAAGATTGACTAGGAATAGAAGGAGGGAAATGGAAATCTGGCTAATTTGTTTCGCTATTTTGGTTAAGGTTCAAGACTAGGAATTTTTGGTTGGAAAGTGATGATAGTAGTTAACATACAAAGGGAGCTAGATGATAACATTGAATAACTTTGCAAGTGTGAAAAGAATCGGAGCTAGATGATAACATTGAATAACTTTGCAAGTGTGAAAAGAATCAAATGTAAGAGGCATACTGGATAAAGACTTCATGTTATTGTTGCATGTAGGCCAAAGGTCATTTTGATGACAATTAGGTCAATGATCTCAGTAGTTCTGACAGTACTTACTCTTGGAACATTCCCTTTTTAACTCTAACAAGTCAGTGACTGTTGATCCTTAAGAACTTCCATTGTGATGTGATAAATACAATAGACAATAGCAAATGCCATTTTGCTTCTTGGCTACTGAGATCTTTTTCTTTTTTTTTTCTTTTTTGGTGAAATAGAGGGTAATTGTATTTATAGAAGGATGTAGGATTAGGTATCCCATTACAAAATGTTTCTTACAATCCAGTGAACATAAATTTTTTTTTTGAAAGGAAACTAGAGAATTATATTAATAAAATAATAGCTGCCGATGAGATATCTGAGCAGCGGAACAAAATTACTGAGTTACAAAGTTTGCATTATGTTATGTCCATTACTTAACCAGTCCCTAAAGCTGTATCCCCTACTTAGTTTGGTAGTAGAGATCCAAGAGCAAAAGAGAATATTGGACCTCTCCCAAATGCTAATTACATCTTGGCAAACATCATTAAAAAGTCTACTACTACGTTCCTTCCATCCACTGAATTAAATGGCAAAAGCGAGAGTCTTCTATAAGCTATGATGCTTCTAGATTGCCCCTGTTCTTCAGCCTGTAGATCACCCTTCAACATCATCGGTGTAATAGTATTGCATTTCTGATGCCATATGTTCCAAACCTCCTTCAGTAAGCTGCATTTGCTAAATAGATGCGATGTCGTTTCCTTGTCCCTCATACATAAACAACACATTGACGGTTGCAAGTATTGGTTAGGGAACCTTCTTTATAGAACCTCAGCACTGTTGAACTTGTTAAGGAAAATGAGCCATGCTAGTAATTCGGCTATTGTTAGGACTTTGGTCTTACAGGCAATGTGGGTGTGTGGGAGTGAAGGGGCATTATTAATACTGTCAAGTTGCCTAGAGAAGGATTTTACGGTGAAGGTGTGGTCTTTGTCCCCAGTCTACTCAATTCTGTCTCTCTCCTTCGAAGGTTGGGAGTTCTATAACACGTTGAAGAACTCGGCTATGTTCTGAACCTAGTTCTTCGTAATGTTCTGATTAATGTAAAGGTCCCCCACCCATCTTTCCTTCCCCCCCCCCCACCCCCCACCCCCCTTCACTAATACACTGCAAGAATTCAACAATTGGGACCTTATGTTTGTTAGAAAGTCTGTAAAGGGCAGGGAACACATCCTTTAGACTGCTCGAGCAACACCGTTTATCTTCCCAAAACTGAGCTTCTTCTCCATTTCCTACTTTCCATCTCAGCTGGGTTTTGAAAGTAGGATAGAGGGCCACTATAGATTTCTTAGGAGACCTTGTGCTGCATCTCTTGTTCACCCTTGCATCCTTGCACTTCGCTCGTTGGCCATGAATGTTTTTGATCATTCACGCCCAAAAGGTTTCGTGATTGTTATATATCCGCCATAACCATTTCCCTATCAAGAATTTGTTTTTTGTCATAATTTTTGTCACACCCCAGCCCCTTTTTTTTTACATCTTGACACACTTGCTCCCAGTTGATTAAGTGTTGTCCCTTCTCCTTGCCCTCCTGCTTCTGTAGAAAACGACGCATGATTTGTTCAATCCTGTGGCCAACACTTTTGGGCATTCGAAAGGTGGATAGGAAATTTGTTGGTGTGGCCTCAAACACTATTTTCAGTAACAACAACCTTCGCCTATGAGACAGGTAGTTGCTTTTCCATCCTTCTGCCCTTTTCTTGATAGTTTGAACAACAAGGGCCTAGAATTCTGTTTCGTTGGGGCTGCCTATCAGAGACAATCCCAAGTACTTTAAAGTCTACCTCCCCTTGAAAACTTCCATAGTTGTGCTTAGGCCTTCATTCTCTTCCATCTCCATGTTTATGCCCACCAACTGACTTTTTGCCTTGTTTATGGATAATCCCGATAGGAAAGAAAAAGTGTGCAGCGCCTCCATGACCATATTTGTTTCGTGTTTGTCATTCTTCATGAAAATCCGACAGTCGTCTGCGAAGAGAAGGTGGGTCAACTGAATTTGATCTTTTCTTATCTTCAACCCTTTGATCTTCTGTTAGGTCGTACCCTTCTCCATCATTCTTGTAAAGATATCAATTATTAGCATAAAGAGAAATAGGGAGAGTGGATCCCCTTGTCTTTGCTCCTATTGCCCTTGAAATTTTCCCTTAGGTCGGCCATTGATATAAATGGAATAGGTAACTGTGGATAAGTAGACTTGAATCCATTGTCTCCATTTATTCCCAAATCCAGAAAACTCCATCGGACTGAGTCATAGGCCTTGGCAAAATCAACTTTAGAAGGAGCCCTTTTTTCACTCGGTATTCTTCAACTGCTTCATTGGCAATAAGTATGGCGTCAAGAATTTGCCTTTCCTTCATGAATGCCATTTGCATTTGACTCACTATGTGCTGTAGAATGTTCCTTGTCTGTTGGCTAGGGTTTTTGCAATGATCTTATAAATGTTGGTTATCAGACTGATTGGTCGAAAATCAGTGATCTTGATAGAATTATGCTTCTTTGCAATGAGGCACAGATAAGTCTCATTGACTCTTTTGTTGATTATTCCATCTTGGTGGAATTTGTGCAGGCAAGCATAAATGTCTTCTTTAACTGTCTTCGATTCCTCCTAAAAGAAGGCCATGGTGAAGCCATTTGGACCCGGAGCTGTCTCCATCACAACGGAAAACTGCTTTCCTAATTTTCCTTTCCTCATAGGGCCTTTCTAGCCACTGGTTATTCTCTTATGTTATCCCATGCCCGTCCACACCGTCAATCCCCTAGCATCTTCGGCTCGTTTCGTGGAAAGTGAGTTCGAAGTGTTAGACTATAGTGTCTCGTATTTGATCTTCCTCCTTAAGAATTTTGCCATTTTCATCCTCTAGTCTGTTAATGGTAGCTTTTGATTTCCTTGAAGTCAGTATTCTATGAAAAAATCTGGAGTTCACGTCCCCTTCTTTGGCCCATTTTAATATGGCTTGTTGTCGGGCTCTTCGTTCCAATCTGAATTCCAACTGTTGAACTTCTTTGACTATTTCCTGATGTCTGTCCATAGATTCTATACTCCGCTCCCCATTCTCTAGTCTTGCATCTAGCTGCCCAATCTCCTTAATGAGAATATCCATTTTTTCCTTTTCCTGAAGCTGCCAGCCTTTGTTCCTGTGTTTTAGTTTCTCCTTTAGCATCCAAAGTTTCATCATGCACTTGTATCTTGCGCATCCCTGACAATTATTGTTTGACCACTTCTGACAAATTAGCTCCTTGCACTCTAGTTGGCTCAACCACTCATTCTCGAATTTGAAAGGGGTTGGGCCCCATTTGACATTCGTGGTGTCGAGGAGGATTGGCCAGTAATCTGATACAATTTTTTCCATGCCCCAAACCCTCTAGTGTGGGTATTTTTCTCACCAAACATCATGACTTAGGAACTCGTCCAACTTACATAGGGGCCGGGGCTTCTTGTCACTGCTCCAGGTAAATTTGATGTTTTTCATGTCAGGTTCCTACAATAACATGTCGTGAATCCAGCCCTCAAACTGGGTCATTTGTCTTGTGGTGAACTCGCCTTTGACTTTTTCTTTCCCACTTCGCATTATGTTAAAGTTGCCTCCTATGCACCATGGTCCTTGGATTTGGGTTGATATGGCCGCCAGCTCGATAAAGAAGCTCTCTCTATCGTGACTATTGCAAGGGCCATATACGACATAGAGCCACCACACTTGGTTTCCTTCATCTTGCATCTTAACTGTGATGGAGAATTGGCCTTCCAGTTTCTCGATTAGATTCAATCTCCGAGAATCCCACATTATTAGTATACCCCCAGCCGTACTTGCCTCTGGCAAATCCACACATTATTAGTATCGAGACATTAGAATATCCTATCACTCATCTTCTTATCCTCCATCCATCTTCTGTCACGATATTCTAATGTCTCGTCCATGTTATCTGGTGTTCCCTTTCTTGACTTTGCTGATCGCATCCATGTGGTTGTGGTTGGCCAGTACTTTGATGTTGAGTAATTGGGGGTAAAACTTTGGCTTCTGAGTTTTGTGTAACTGTTTGTTGGGTTGGG
This sequence comes from Tinospora cordifolia, assembly GCA_030144865.1. Lineage (NCBI taxonomy): Eukaryota > Viridiplantae > Streptophyta > Magnoliopsida > Ranunculales > Menispermaceae > Tinospora > Tinospora cordifolia. The sequence goes on from JAJIYU010005352.1 coordinate 17,673, forward strand.
GCAATAAAGCTTTGCGAGCTTTCCGTCGAGGTAACAAAGATGGATGGAGGATAAGAAGATGAGTGATAGGACGAGCACATACCTACATTTGTTAATGAGTGTCGATATACTATTGACTGCCATCTTCTTCCCATGCCCGCTCTATACTTGTGTTGCTAGTGAGAGGAGTGTCTAGAACCCGGTCCCAGTTAGTGTAGTCGTCAGTTCCCGTCTCCAGCTCGCCTTTAGAGGTCGTTTCTGGTTGGTGGAGCCTTGTTTCCCATCGTTCCAAAGCCTCGATGTGATTTCTCCTAGTCTGCTTTGGTTTTCTACGGTAAACTTTAAGTGTAGTAAACCCAATGGTTTGTGTCTTTGTGTTTAAAGTCCGTCACCTTTTGGCTTTTGTGGGCCCAGGGATCTGATGGGCAGGCTTTTGTTGCTGTCTTTCGATAGTGGGCCTCCTCTTCTTACCACCGTTTTTGGGACTGGGCTGGGTCATCCACCTTTTGTTTACCTTTGTGGGCCCTAGTGCGTGGCGGGTCTGGATTGGTCATACTCCATCGTGGATGGGCCTCTTCATTAGTCCACTCACCTCGGGCCTGTTGGCTTTTCCCCAGAGTTCGACCCATTGCTGCTGATCCTATTTCATCTCGATTACCCTGCTTGCCCTTTCTACCTTGCTCATCCTCGCCTGGCCATGTGGCCCGTTGATCTGTCAGCGCCTGTTGTCTGTTTCTGTCTTTATGGACCCTTTGACGTTGGTAATCCTCTTCCCACGCCATCTCCTCCGTACTTGGTTGTGTCCCATTAGCCGACTTGCCTGCACCACAAATCTCCACCTCATCGCCACGTCGATAACGTGCCGAGCAGTTTCCGGTGAACATGTCATCCGAATAGTGGGTTCTGACGAATAGGTCGATGATCTAGGAGCAGAGCTCCGCCACCTCTAGTCCCTAGTTTTGTTCGATTTCCACCAGCCGAAGTTCTTGGATTCCTTTTTCATCGTGAATTTCAAACTCCTTTGGTAGGAAGCCGGAGATGTGTCCGTGTAGACAGATGAAGGCCATTTGCATTATCGATTTGGACATAGTTACTTCAGCGATATCCAGCATTCCTCCTCATGCATCACCTATTTTGCCGAATGTGTAGATGTTCCAGTTGTTCGGTGTAATGCCTTCGATTCCCATCCACTTGTTCCTGCATGCAACTTGGCCTCCATAGTTGACCAGTACGTCGTTCCACTCCTCTATGTAGAAACCCCTCAGATAGGTCTAGTATCTTTTTGCCTTGAGGATGCCCATGTACTCTGGGTTGTGGTAGAATTGCAACCCTCTCGCAACATCCAACTTGTGCAACTTGACTTCTTTCTTTAGCAGCTGCCTTACAAAGCATTCCACGATCAACCACGGAGTAGTGTCGGATGTCCTTGTGATGAGGAACCATTGGACAGTTCTAGTCGCGTTGCTCTGCCCTCCGCGTCAACGTCACACTTGTGCTGGCTTGTTGATAGGTTTTAGATCCCATTCTGTTCTAGTCTGCCTCCTTCCTTGTTGCTCTAGTACATGGCTGCGGTCTGCTTGTTCTCCACTGTCCCTTTTTGCGTCACGTTCCAATCTCCTCGTCATGTGCTGGATGGTGATTTTGTGCTCCGCTGTCTCCCGTACTACTCTATCCAAGGCCTTCAACAAAAGTCGCCATGCCTTTGTGGTCCATTCTTCAGGCACAATCACACTTTGTCTTTGGCTGTTGACTAATTTCACAATCTTCGAAAATCGGCTGTTGTCGTTAGCCACCACCTCCATTAGTGTTGTGTAGCCTTTCCCTTTGCAAACGACTAATGTACCTTTTGCGTGTTGTATCTCCTTTGATGAGTTTTCTAAGTTCGTTTCTCAACCACAGAATCGTGTCGTTAGACACAACAATGCAATAGCTCCTAGTTTTTGTTACCTCCTAAATTAAAATCTCTCTGCATTGCGTAGCATGATAGATGGAAAAGTATTTAAAGCATGTTGGAAAGAATGAGTAACACCATTCACTGTTCGTTGTATTTTGGATCGTGAACTTATTGTGTTGACTACCCTTAATTGTGCCCTTCCTCAGTCTGTGTACCTTTCTACTGCCAATCGGCTTCAACAGGTCTTTGTTTGTCATATCCACCAGCTGCGTCTTCTTTCGTCTACCCACAGTTGTCCACCCTTGATTTTCTTCTTTGGTGACACCTGTTTGCAGCACCTAGCTCCAGGTCCTGTGGGTAGCCACCTATTGGTCATTTCGTCGCCGTTTATGTTGTATCGTTTCTCGGTTATTTCTCCGGTGCTGGTCGTGAAATCTCCCGTCGCTTCGCTTCCAACAAGATTGATTGCAATCGATATGGCCCAAATATATATCTTTGTAGCATGTTCTTTTTCTCCAATCTAATTTATTCCTTGGTGTTACTGAAATGTTCTACACAAACATGAATCTTTGTAGCATGTTCTTTTTCTACATTCTAAGTTTATTCCTTGGTGTACTGAAACGCCCTATGCAACCAAACTAGCGTAACTTCACCTATCTAGTATTGATTTTACAAGTTGATAGCTACACTTCTGATGCAATCTTCATTTATTTGACCTAAAGTTTAAGTATTTTCACATGACTCTAATATCAACAACTTATGTATGTGAAGAAACTTCAAAACAGGAAATGAAAACTTCTGTTTGATTCCTAGACGTTCCTCTGTTTGAGCAAACATATGGTGTTTTTTGTTTTGGTTTTCTTTTAATAATTTGGATGTTCTGTGACTTATACTTTGTTGGAATCAGATTCAAGTTTTTAGATGTGAAAATCAATTGGATATATGAAAATTTATGCTGAATAATTTGAAGATCTGTATCAAATAATGGCTTTGATTATCATGAATAGGATGATGAAGGTGACAATGCATTTCATATAGCTGCTTATACAGCACAGATGATACGTGAAAACCTTGAGTGGATTGTTGTTCTTCTCCAGTATCCAGATGCTGCTGTTGAAGTGAGAAACCATAGGTACATACCAGAATAGTAGCACCAGTCATGTTTTTGTTACGTGTTTACATATTAAGACCATTGTTTCTTAATCATAGATTTTTTTAATTATTCGTTTTTGTAACATTCATCATTATCAGCTATGTAATTTATGATATGGCATAATTTTTCCAATTTAATGTGTTTAAATGCAGTGGAAAGACTCTTCGTGATTTTTTGGAAGCTTTGCGTCGGGAATGGATTTCAGAAGATTTGATGGAGGCACTCGTGAACAAGGGAATTCATCTTTCCCCTACAATGTAAGCAAATTAGTAGGTCTTTTTGTTTTTTGATATTTGTTTCAATGAGACCTGTCCAAGTTTTGTATTTTGCAACATAATTCATATGCTTTCTTTCTGAAGTGCTGTGTTTATTAATTCTTTTGTTGTATATGTAAATTAATTGAGCCTTCTAATTTTTATGGTTTTAGATATGAAGTGGGGGACTGGGTGAAATTTAAAAGGAGTGTGAAAACTCCTACGTATGGGTGGCAGGGTGCAAGGCATAAGAGTGTTGGCTTTGTTCAGGGTGTACAAGACAGGGAAAATCTTATTGTATCATTTTGCTCTGGAGAGGCTCGCGTTTTGGCGGATGAGGTTATAAAAGTTATCCCGTTAGACAGGGGCCAGCATGTACAACTAAAGCCTGAAGTTAGGGAACCACGGTATGCTAACTAGTTCTAAAAGATGATCATATTTATTTAATGCATTTATCTTTTTAGGAACTGGTGCTGACTGTTCAAGATAGGGTATCCATTCAACATCATATTGCTATGCATGCTTTTCAGAGAAAGCTTTACTGATTTGTAGCTTTTTAAGTAATATATGCTGACATTGTTGTAATCTTGTAAATGTTCTTTCTTGATTTTCACAACTGACAATTTAATTTGAAGAACCAATTCATAATTTTATCAACAGTTGGGAACTTGGAGTTTTGTCGGCAATGGATAAACATTTTTTTTACTTCTTTAACTTCAAATTGTTAAAGTTTCCAAGTTATTTGGAAATAATAGTTAGTTTGATGTAGACAATTTTGTTGAATAAATCTCACCTTGAAGAAATTTAAAAAAAAAAAAATCATAGTAATGTTAAAATAATTTATAGATTTTTTGAAGATATGCTAGAAAATATACTTCAAATATTATATATAACATAATGGGTTAAACTTCGTGCTCTAAATAATCATTGATGGTTTTGGTGTCTGCAATGGTCTACCTAATGACTTCTATTTTTGAAACTTAAAAAAGTGACTTGCATATACTAGGACTCTAATTTTGAATTGATTGACATATGGTTTGCTCCTAGCATGTTCTATTTTGTTGTTGTGGTTCTAGTCAAGTTCTTGAACATATTTCCTCCCTTTCTTGGTTAACTTTTGTTTCTCTCCATTTTGTTTGATAGATGAGCTTCAATTTCAGATATTTTCAGAGATGTTTAATTTTTTTTTTCTTTTTTTAAAGAACAAAGTTTTATCTAGAGGTGGCAATTCGTGTAATCGTCTCTTATACAAGTCATGTCATAAACGGGTTTGACCCATGTATTGCAAACTCAAACCTGACCTATTTATTAATCGTGTCAGATTTGCAAACCCAAACCCGACCTGTTTATTAAGTCTGTCATAATTGTGTACCTATATATATAACCTATTTAACTTTTTTGCAACTAATTTTTAAAATTTCTTTTTATAAAAAAATATTATTAAAAATATAAAACATAAATAATTTATTAAAAATAAATTAAATTAAAAATAAATTAAATTAAAAATA
>JAJIYU010005353.1:0-22502 GCA_030144865.1 Tinospora cordifolia
ATGAGCCCAGCGCTCAGTGAGGATGCAGACCGGAGACCGGAGGATGTATAGTGAGAGAGAGTGATTTTTGTTAAATTGTCTCTCTGTTTTTGTACAGTTTTTACGATGTATGTTTGAACTTGGACCAGAGGGCCATGTATCATATTTTTGTATATGTATATACAGGACTGTTTTATCATCTTGAACACTGCTTTATTTTGATTGATAAGCTAATGATTTTTAGATATGTATGTTAAACAGTGTTCAATGATTTAGAAAGATTTGATCTGAAAAGTGCTTCCACTACTATTATCTTGATTTCCAGTATAACTATGATTTTAAACATCCGGTGAATTTGATTTCAAACCAATTGCTTAGTGAAGCATGATTAAAATGATTATTTGAAATTAAAGAAATCATTTAAACCTCGTGTATAGAGGTAGAAAGATAAACTAATGATATCTGTCGCACGCTCGGGGCCTCGGCGGACCACGCGCCGAGCTTGGAGCCGCGCGACACCCGACGACGGGGCTTCACACTGACAGACACGACGTCTGGTCCAGGAGTCGAGGTGTGACAGTTAGTATCTCAATTATCCTAGACTTTGTAGGTGATTTGCAGTTGCCATCCCATTCACAGAAATCCTTTACTAATACCTAAGTACACCAACCCTTTCAATTCTCTTTAATACCTATCTTCTACTCAGTTCAAACTATAGTCAGGATCAATAGTCTTTTTCTTTAGGATGTAACGTGGTCTGGCTCAAGGTACAAGTTTAATAGGAATTTAAATCTAACTCTGAGTGTACACTTATAACAATAATAACAACCTATTTTATTTGATTTTCTCAGTGTAGCTTGATCCTTTCTGTTTAATCCCTTGTTATTCTTCGTTTGTGTTCACAACCTTGTTTTCACATCTTCCCCAAACTTACTTAATCACATGCACTTTAATTTGTATCCACATGTACACTCATACAAAAGAAGGAAGCTCAACTTTCATTGACAATACTAAAACGATAAATATATAACTCTTTTTTTAAAACAAAAACAAAAACTAAAAACATTTATATCTCAAGGTCAACATCTCCTCAAAGGTTCTTAAAATGAAATCAACTCAAAAGAATGCATTAGCAACTTTTAAAATAATTACTTACTAATATTTTGCTTGGGAAACAAGTAAAATAGAGAATTAGAAAGATTTCAAAAATGAAATCAATTCAAAAGAATGTATTAGCAACTTCTAAAATAATTGCTTACTAATATATGTGCTTGGAAAACAAGTAAAACAAAGAAGTAGAAAGGTTTCTAAAATGAAATAAACCCAAAAGAATGTATTAGGAACTTCTAAAACCTTTACTTACTATCTCTTATGCATAGAAAACAAATAAAATGGAAAGAGAAAGAGTTATAGAAAGGTTTCTACAATGAAGACACTGCAAACTTGCCAATTCATGCCCATTAGAACTCTTTATGCTAGCAAGAACTGAACAAGTTCCTTCTTCCTCTATCTGCTTCCTATCCTTGCATCCCTTTTTTTTTCCATAGCTATTCTAAATAAGAGTTGGAGTAGTAGTAATGAAGTGCTGCACAAATTTTTGTGCTAGTAATTGGGGAGATCTGAAGGAGATTCAATAGAGGCTTCAAGAAGAGAAAAACTATTTGAGGTGTTAGTAAATTCTAAGTTTTATCTTATTATTTTGATTTCAATAAGATGTTTGTGCTTGAATATACATGTTTTTATCATCATTGATTATGCATGCTATGCTTAGACCTCACATGTTTAGGGTTTCATATATGTTATGTGCTATTTTGATGTTTATTATGCTCACATGTTGAATTTAATCATGTTAGTCTATTATCACAGTTTTGTTATGCGTAATGAAAGATTATATGAGATTATAACCACATTCTAGTCCAGTATTCCACAAGGATTATTATGGGTGTTCTCAAGATGTGAACTTTGTGTTCGTTTCTAGTTCACATGAGTGGGGTCTCAAAATACTTGGGTAAGGTTCAAAATCCAGTGAAATTTGGTATAAGGGATTGCCCTTTTTCTTCTTGGACAATTATTTTAATAGGAACACCGAGGTTAACCGCTTCTGATCTTTAATACAACTTTAAACAAGAAGTTGATTGAATTACGTAATATTTGAAAGTGTTTATCTTGAATGTCTTATTTGTTGAAATAATAAGTTAAATATTTATAATAATCCACTGCGCTTTGTGCCCACCCTTCCATTTTTTAACTTTTCAAGAAATTAATAAACAAAGACAGCATGATAGCTAGTTAGGCAATACTTTTTTAGAATATTTTATTTAAAAAGTTTTACTTAATTGTAAGGGCATGTTGACCCAACTTTTTTATTTAAAGATTTATTCTGTTGTAATAGACTCAAAAAGTTATGTACCTTGAATTTTGCAAATAATTAATGGAATTATCTACTTAATGATTTCTAAATGTTATTTTTGAATTATGTCCTAAGTAAGGTTTTGTACCTACTATTTCTAATTAATGATATTAAAATTTTATTAAGATCTTGTGCTTAATTTGGAAGTGTTCAAGAGTTTCCAATTATATAATACTTAGAAATCCCAGAGAGTTGGGATAGAAATGAAAAGTCTGAAAAGTAGAAATAATGTGACACTAGCCCGCCTTCGAGCCGAGTGGTGAGGTCCATGTCATCCCTCTCAAGCAAGCAAAAAGGGAAGGAATAGAATTCGTGGGAGGTGGGATGTTACAATATTATATAAAAATTAAAGGAAAAAATAACCTCAAATTGAAGAATCTTCAATGTGCACCCCAAAACTTAAACTTTCTTGTCCTCAAGAGCACAACTTCACTTTGAAACTCATAGGTAGGAGAGTACATTATATTTCTCATAAAACTTGCATAAGGCACAAAGAAGACAAGTATTAGAGAAGTAGTAACTAAAATGCATGCAATTTTTTTTCTAATTAAACTAAAATGCATGCATACCTATGAAATTAAATTAATCTATAACAAAAATAAAATAAATGAAAAACAAAAACTAGTGAATTACCTCCCACTAAGCGCTATGTTTAGCATCGTTAGCTCGACGAGGATACGGATTAATCGAAACCCAATTTGTTGATCTTGCTGAACACTTTGGCTTTGGGCAACTCTTGCTTGATGTTATCAGGTGACTACTTATATTTTAGGATTGGATCATGTGATTGCTTCATAAGAATTTTCTATGCATGAAGAGCATCCTACAACTCTTTAATAACATAGATAGGCTTCCGGTGTGTTTGTGTGATCTCCCCTTTATTAAATTTAGCATCTTTAACTTTCACATCAGGAGGTCTAGGCTTCTCAACCTCTATCTTAGTGCCAGCTTGTGCTTACTTGCATTCTTGCACTTTAGTAAAGGGCTTCAATGAGCTATAGATGTTGATGACTACTTGGTCTTCATTCACTCTCAATGTGAGCTCTCCCCTAGTAACATCTATTAGGGCCTGACTAGGGACTAAGAATGATAGCCCAATAATTAATGGTATCTCCCCATCTTCTTCCATATTGAGAATAGTAAAGTCAGTTAGGAAGATAAACTTATCCACCTTAGCGAGCACATCTTTAATAATCCCCCATGGATAAGTGACAAATCGGTCTGCAAGCTGAAGAATAATACAAGTTGGCTTGATCTCTAATAGGCCCAACCGTTAGTATAATAAAAGTGGCATGAGATTTATACTCGCCTCCAAGTCACAAAGAGCTTTCTCCACTTTTATTTTACCTATTTGGTAAGGAATAGTAAATCTTTCCAGATCTTTCAGCTTCCAAGGTAGCTTTCTTTGAATTATAGCACTGCACGCCTCTGTCAACCGCACAGTCTCATGATCTTCAAGTTTGCGCCTCTTGGACATGACATCTTTCATAAACGTAGCATAATTAGGCATTTTCTATAATGCTTCTGCAAAGGGGATATTGATGTGAATCTTTTTACATAGGTCCAAGAACTGTGCAAACTATTCATCTATTTGCTTCTTATAAAACCTTTGCAGAAAGGGTAACAGAGGAGGCTCAAGGTATTTGCTATCGTGAATAGTTATACTAGGAAAGCTGCTCTTCTTCTTTTCCCCATCAGTAAGCACTGTAAGAATGAGCCCCTTGGAATGGGTAGGCTCATTACATGGCATGGTGGGGCTAGAGGGAATGGGTTGGCTCTGGATCTCTTTGTCGCTTCTAATGAATATGACATTGTAGCTTTCTTTAGGACTGACTTGAGTATTACTAGAAAAAGAGTTGCGCTACTAACTAGAGAATGCTTGGGCTATCTATCCCACATGAGTCTCAAGGTTCTTTATTGTAGCATTTATGTTCCCTACTTGAACTTTCAACCCTAAAACTCTGTTATCATTCTGATCAATTCTCCTAGTCAATTCTTTAAATAAATGAGCCTGCATATTCATGATCTCATCTAGTTTGTCCTCTATAGATGGTTTCTTTTCAATCAAGCTCTATTGAGGGACATAACCTGGTAGGGCTTGCTGGACATTTTTTTTATTGGCATAAGAGAATTTTTCTTGTTGAAGGATCTGCGGATGATAATATTGAGGAACATTATATCCCTATTGTTGACCCTGATAAGTGTTGAACTGGTTCATTGCATTCAACTACTCTATAGATGCTTTTGCATTAAATGAGGTTTTGTGTGCTTCTGTTATAGCCAAAATATATTGGTTCTTAAGAGCTCAAATTCTCTGTTATCTAATTTCTCAATTAATGAATTCATTTGGTGGGTCATAGAAGCTATCTGGGCTTGAAGAGCTGTAATCTCGTCAACCTCATGTACTCCTATAAGACCTTGATAAATTCTTGAATAAGAACATACAAGATCATAAATGAGTCCTTTGAAGTAATAAGCATTTAAATATCCTAGTGGTAAAATGGTAATTTGACCACCCAGAAATAAAACGATAATTTAGCCACCCAGGGGCAAACTCATCAAATCACATGAAAAATGAAACATAGAACAACTGTGTGAAATAGTGAATGATTTTAAATACGAAAAGTTATTTGGACAAATGGGGGGTGAATGGTAATTTTGCCATTGGTGGGCAAAATGGTCATTTCATCTAAGACTAGACACTTATACCATTATAAAAGAATGTGAAAATAAGTATAAAATAAAACAAAATAAAGTGTGTTGAAAACATTATAGAAAATGACAAAGATTAAATTAATAAAATTTATGTAAATTAAAGAATATGCCCATATGGATATTTGGGGAATAGTACAAAATACTAGGGAATAAATACACAAAAATTTCTAAATAATTAATCTATACATAACCACTTAAATGAATACCCAAATGATTAGAAAAAGTTTTAAAAATAAAATGACTTAAATCAAGGGCCAAAATAAGAACTTATGGTATGAACTGCGGGGTTGGTAGCTAAAATAATTAGAGACTGACATGTGCACATAATGTGGGCTTGGGAGCTGATAAAACATTGAGACATAAAATATACTCAAAAGTGGCACCCCACATTAGAGTTTGAAATTTGAAATTTCAAACTAAATAAGAAACAAAAATAACGAATGAAGTTGTTAAAAATTTTCACTTTACAAAATCCTCATTCTCTTCACACAAGAAAAATAGAGAATTAGAAATGTTTATAAAATGAAATCAACTCAAAAGAATGTATTAGCAACTTCTAAAATAATTACCAACTAATATGTGTGCTTGGAAAACAAGTAAAATAGAGAATTAGAAAGGTTTCTTAAATGAAATCAACTTAAAAGAATATATTAGCAACTTCTAAAATAATTACTTACTAATATATGTGCTAGAGAAACAAGTAAAATAGAGAAATAGAAAGGTTTCTAAAATGAATTCAACCCAAAAGAATGTATTAGAAACTTTTAAAACCTTTACTTACTAATCTTATGCGTAGGAAACAAATAAAATGGAATGGGAAAGAGTTTTAGAAAGGTTTCTACAATGAAGACACCCCAAATTTGTCAATTCATGTCTATTAGAACTTTATATAAACCCAAGCATGAGCACCATTTTCTTTCCCCCAACAAAAATTGAATAAGTATCTTCTTGCTCTCTTTGCCTCCCTCTTGGCTTCCCTCTTTTTCTTTAGTTGCTCTAAACAATAGTTGGAATAGTAGTAATGAAATGTTGCGCAAATTTTTGTGCTAGCAGTTGGAGAGATCTGAAGGAGATTCAATAGAGGCTTCAAGAGGAGAAAAACTATTTGAGGTGAAAGTGATTTCTAAACTTTTGACTTATTATTTTAATTTAGATATGATGTGCATGGGAGTTTATTTTTAGTTAAGAGATATGCCATGATAATGCATGCCATGATTAGAGATGCATGCTTAGGGTTTTATGATTAATGATGCATGATTCGTGTTGATATATGTCATGTTACCATGCTTGTGTGCTTAATGTTATTTAAGTTTAGTTTATTTACAAGGATGTTATTTTTATATACTAAATCAAATATTAAAAAAAAAATTTTAACTGCATATCGGCATGATGGTAGATATTCATCATGAGTGTTGCAATCAAGAATTTTGGATGTGAACTAAGGGTTCGAAGTTGACCCCATGCCAATAGTGATGGTTTTAAGTTTTAGTAGTTGATCTCTCCCTAAGGGTTGAAACACTGGAGTGCATTTCCCTTTGGTACTTAATTTCAACTGTAACAAACTATTGTTTGAATCACGTAATCTCTTCAAGTGTTTGTTACGCATATTATATTTATTTTGAAATAATAAGTTATATATTTGGAATGATCCATTGGGCGTGTAAGCTCATTCTTCCTTTTAATCTTTCAGGAAATTGAGTTTCAAAGGTTACTACAATTTCTCTTAGATTATCTTTCTTAGAATTTTTATTAAATTGTAGGGCATGTTGGCCCAAATTATTTTTATTTAAATTTTGAAGTTATTTGAGATTTATTCCACAGAAATAAACAAAAGGCATTGCACCCTTGAAATTTTGAATTTATTAATGATATTGATTTTTTTCTTTATATCATGGTGTCGATATTATTATTCATGAAAAAAGAAATAGGTCAATGATTAATTATTTTATTTAGATGTTTCTAAATATCATTTCTTTGAATTATGGCATGAGTTTCTAAATATTCAAAATGTCCTAAGGGTATGGGAACAAAAAACAAAAGTAAATAATGTAACACAGGGCCGGCTTACTAGGCGGGCCAAAAATGGAAAGCAAACATAGTCGAATGACGTAGGCCCGAGGCATGGGAAGTGGGGTGTTACAACTCCACCCCTTTTTATTGAGACTCTTTATGTGCAGGGCCATAGGCGTTAGCTATCATATCTTCAATGAGATGAGTGGCCTCTATAGTAGACTTTCCCATCAAGGAACCACCAACCGATGAATCAACCAAAACTTTAGTAGGTGATGTCAAACCATTGTATAACATCTGAATCTGTAACCATAGAAGATAGCCATGTTGAGGACATCTTCTCAATAAGTCTTTGAATATCTCCCAAGCTTCTAAGAGAGACTTGAAATCTGACTGCTTGAATGAACTAATTTCACCCATTAGTTGATAAACTTTTGTAAGAGTGAAATACTTTTGTAGAAGTTTCTAAACCATTTCTTCCCAAGTGGTGATGCTACATGGTAGGAGGGTCTGCAACCATGTCCTTGCCTTATCCCTTAAAGAGAAGGGAAAAGTTTCAATCTCAACTGATCTTTAGTCGCACCATTCATCTTGACAGTATCACATATTTCTATAAAGGAGTTCAGATGTGCCATAGGATCTTTAGTAGCTAAACCCCCAAACTACTGCTACTGCACCATAGTGATTAAAGAGGGCTTTAACTCGAAATTTTTGGCATTGATGGGTGTGCGAGCAAGTTTGAAGTAATTATTATGAAGCACATGCTTGAAAAGGTCTTAGAGTGGTGTTTTACCATCAGTGTCAATTGTAGATCTATTACTCCCAGCCATATCAGATCTATGGCTTTTAATCTCTCAATTGGTCAAAGTATTTTGAACAAGTCTGGATCGTTAAGCCCAAGTGTGTCTCTGTTCATCCAAAACCTAAAACACCATTAGCAAAGCAAAAAGATCAAGCATAGCTAGCCAACAAATTAAATAATAAAAAAAATAGAATAAAATAAAAATGCCTTAATTAAACTTTCAACCAATTTCAATTGGTTCTAATATTATTAACACCGTTCCTCGACAACGACACCAAAAACTTGTTGGGATTATTGCAAGTGTACAAGATCACAATAGTAATATATGGTGAACTACCAAATATCGTCCTCGGGGAACGATTTTTGGTTAAAATCTTAAATCCTAATTTAATTTTAGTATCAACTTTATTAAGGCTTAAAAATGAGAATTCAACACTTTAAACAAAATTTAAAAGAAAAATAAACAATTGCTAATTTGAAAAGTGTATTAATTATGATTCTAGAATAGTAAAATATCATGTATTCACCTTTAATCTTTATTTTAATTAATCTAAATTTTGTTCTTATAGGTTATAACACTAGTCATCAAAACCCTCTCTCGAGATGCCTTGATCCTATTAGTTTCTTCTCTAATACCCTCTCTCGAGGTGTACAGTTAACAAACCAATGCAATAAACATAGAAATCATGTGGAACCTCCTATATAATCAACAACCTCTCGATCAATTGATTCTTATAGGTCTATAATATGATTATCCAATTGTTAAACCTCTCACTCGAGTTAGTTCAATAATATGAGATCAATTTATAGGTGGTCAATCAATAAAGAGTATTAAGAGCACAAAATATAAAACAATACCTCAAAAATAGATTAATCAAAACAAAAATCAAAGGATCCTACAATCTAATTTACATCCTAGATAGTAGAAAGAATTTAGCTAGACATTGCAACTAGTTCACAACACAAAGAATTAAATAAATAGAAGATCATACTATACAGATGTGAGCCTATTCTTCATCTCTGTCTTCAGTTTTCTTCTCTTTTGCTCTGACCGTCAGAAAAACTAGTAGCAACTGAATAATAAACTCTGAATAAATGAAAAACCTAATAGATGATCTATTTATAATGTTCACTAAAAACCCGTATAAAACCCCAATTAAACACTAACTCGAAGCGTGAATTAACACCTTAATCTCAAGATCATGGTGACATAGTCTTCCGAAAATCTAAAAATCCAATGCTATTGGTCATATACATCATGTAGTAGATACACACACAAGACCGTGGTCCATAATATTAGGACTACGGTCCACCATAGCAGGACCACGGTCTTGCTACGACTAACCAAAATCAGTTCATTGTGTGCTTTTTGGTTTCTTCTTCTTCCAATCGTGCCATTACTTGTTCCACTTATTTAGATATTTTGCCATGTTTCCAGTCGTGCCCCTTGTCTTTTACTTCAAATTACACACTCTTCCATTGCTCTTTCATGCACCACAAATTCACGCTTCACCAATTTCTAGCCATGCCATTTCTTTTTGCATTAATTTACCTATTTTGCTATTCTCTCTTCTTCATGCGCACAGTCTTCGTTTGTACTGGATTAAATTGGATGGGCTTTATGCTTTGGAATGGGCTTTGATTTGTATTAGGCCTTGGCTGAATTTTGGATACTTGCTTGGGCTTGGCTGCTTTTGAATGGGCCTTGTACACCATGCTTCATTCTTCCTCCTTGTGTACACTTGTTTCCAATTATTGTAAATAGCACAAACAAATGCATATCCTTCGTCGGGCATTAAATCACAACCATAAATGATAAAAACTATATTAAAACTCTCAAAATGCATAAATACATGCAATACTCTTAAAAGAGCTTATGCACCTAATTATAAATAAATATATCTTATTCAAAAGTTGCTAATACGTTCTTTTGGGTTGAATTAGTAAGTAAAGGTTTTAAAAGTCATTGTAGAACAGTTTGCTTATGGTTGCAAATTGGCTAAATTCTCAACCCTACCTTTATTCAAAGTACTTCAGTTTCTCTTACACCATTTAATTTGATTCATTCTAATGTATGAACACATACTCCGATATCTACAAAGGGGGGATCTTGATACTATGTTTCCTTTATTATAGATCACACTCATTATTGTTGGGTTTATCTTATGAAATGTCGTTCTAATTTTTTAATATCTATGTTGCCTTTTGTGCTCTATAGTTAAAATGCAACAGTCAGTTACCATTAAGTGTTTTCGTTATGACCTGGGTGGGGAATACACCTTTATTGAGTTTTCCAATTTACTCGCTTTTAATGGGACTATGAACCAGTAGTCTCAATAATACCCCAAAAGTTCATAAATAATTTTTGAATTTCCATTAATATAAAAAGAAATAAAATAGTAAAAATTATGAATTTTTTGTGGTCAAATAATATCAGCATGATTACACTTAGTATAATGAATAAAAGTGTTATGGAAGCTAGAAACATGAAAATATTGATGAAAAGATGAATAAAACACAAAGGAACTCTGACTACTACGGGAATGATTAATCTATGAGAATGCACAAAAATTGGTTGTGTTTTAGTTACTACGATAATGGTTCGTAATATCATGGTAATGCGTAAATATATAAGTTAAAACCCTGCTTGAAAAACCATAATTCAAGTTGTTCTTATTGCAATCGCAGACCTCACCCCCAAAGCCAAAACCAGCCATCGTTTGTTGAGTTTTCCTCTTCTCATCCCTAACTGTCTCACAAGCCAAGGAACGAAGAAAAACTCCACAAACCAATAAGGATTCAGGTTGCGATGCATTTTCGAACTATAATACCAAGGTAAATAGTAAGGATTCAGTTTGTGTCTACTATACTCACCCCAATCCACATTTATATGTTAGAACCATAAGGTGTCTAAGACATTATTTGTAATGCCTTGAAAATTTCTATGAAAATTCAATTAAATAAAATAATTTTAGAAAAAATCAACTTTGAGAATTTTATGGAATTTTTGGATGCATAATTGTGTATAACTTATAAGTGGGCAAAATGTAAATAAAACAAAATAGAAACAAAAAAAAGGAACAAGATTAGCCAAAAAATTGAAAACCACATGACTACCATGATAGTGCGTCAAAAATTCTTAAAAAAATTTGAATTTTCAAAAAAAACAAATGAAAAAGTGCGCCTGAAGCCTCCCAAAACCTTAATAGCGCAAATTCCAAATTCTTGTGCAAAAAAATTGAAGTTTTAGAAGGTTTTCCACATTGGAAACATTACAAACTTGCTAATTCTTGCCCATTAGAACTCCCTAAAATCCCTACTTGGGATCTCATTCTTTTCATCCCAGCAAGAACTAGACAAGTTCTCTTCTAACTCTCTCTGCCTCCCTTTTGGCATCTTTTCTTTCTTTTGCTATTCTAAACAATAATTAGAGTATTACAAGGGTGCAGCGACGGAGTGTTGCACAAATTTTGTACTAGAAGTTGAAGGTTCAATAGAGGAGCTTAGATCAACAGAATTAAGCTATTGAGGTGAAGTGATTTCTAATTTTTAATTTATTATTTTGATTCAATAAGGTTTTACATGTGTGCTTGTTTGAACATACATGATTTGTTTTAAATTTAATATGTCATGACTAGACTAGACCATGCTTAGAGCATCCATGATTCATGTTGCATAATGTGTGATGATATGCTATAACATGCCTATGAGGGTTGCCATGTTCACATGTTAAATTACTATTTTAGATGTATGATGAATTGTTTTACACTTAAAGAAAGACCAGTTAAGATTATAACCACATAGTGGCGCAGTGTCCCACAAGGGTTTACTGTGGGTGTTCTCATGAATAGAATGATGGGGTCATCCCTAGCTGAATAGAATAGAACAATGGGTGAAACTGTCGAGCCCTTTCCCTAGGCTGAAGGGCGGCCCAACCAGCACAGTGACCCAACGAACCCACTCACGAAGTCAAGTTCGCCCAATCACTATTAAGCCTTTTTAATTGCATCACCAAGTGATATCAAAATAATTTAAGGATTCATTTTGGAGAGTGCAAAAGTAAGTAACATCACAGAGTGTTATCATTTATATATTACGTATTGTCTCATTTCAAAAATATAGTTGACCATCGTTTACATATACAAAAATGACCAACCTCTAACAAAAACACTAAGAAAAGGAAAGGAACCACCAAGGGACTAGGCTATCACCAAGCTTTCCCTTTGTCAGCTACCGAAAAACCTGAAATTTTATTAGAGTAGTGAGCCTAATTTTTAACATGGCTCTCTGAGTAGTAAAACCAGCATGTTACATATAACCGACATTCCAAAAATAATGCATGTATGCATGAACAGTAGAGATGAAATAGTGCTCGAAAGCATGGAATAGAGTAAAATCATTTATAAATAATGCAACAATTTAAAAAATAATACTTTAAATACATGCTAGTTAAAAACTATATCTCGACTAGGGCTTCAAATCATCAAATCCAACCCTATGGTCATTGTTTGAGCGGGTTGTAAGTCAGATGTACCGGTCACTCAAGTGGGTCATGAGCTAAGTGAATTCCTCGAATATCCTAACACCGAGCTCGATCCTTAAGTGTCGTCACTCAAGCGAGTCAGAAGCTACGCGCATTGATCATATGCCCTATGTTAGTTGCATTGCATACTAACATTATTAAATATATTTTACGTACATTTTGCATGGGTATAGGTAGGAAAGAGGATATATTTATTTATAATTAGGTGCAGAAGCACTTTTAAGAGTATTGCATGTATTTATGTATTTTGAGAATTTTAATATAGTTTTTATCATTTATGGTTGTGATTTAATGCCCGATGAAGGATATGCATTTGTTTGTGTTATTTACAATAATTGGTGAAAAGTAATGTTTGCAACCACAAGCATGAAAAGCAAGGGTGAATAACAAAGAAGGAGAAGTAGTAGGGGCGGTAGAACAAAAAGCAACAAAGTAGCACCAATAGAGGTAAGGGCAGTCATGAGTAGCGGTGAACACAAGTAGTAGGGGTCAACAATGAAGAAGAAGAAGAAGCAGTAGGGGCAGTAGAAGAAGAAGCAGTAAGCAACACTAGTAGAGGGAGGGGCGGCAGCAACAGTGGCAGGGAGCTATTGTAGACAACAAATGTAGTGTAATAGTGG
This sequence comes from Tinospora cordifolia, assembly GCA_030144865.1. NCBI lineage: Eukaryota > Viridiplantae > Streptophyta > Magnoliopsida > Ranunculales > Menispermaceae > Tinospora > Tinospora cordifolia. The sequence continues at coordinate 13,080 of JAJIYU010005353.1, forward strand.
AGGGTATTTATTATGGTGCAACGCAATGTTAGTTCCAGTGTAAGGGCAATTGACTGGAAACATTGGTAACATCAAGGGCATCCATGACATGCTACTGGAGAAGAAGATGAATAAACAATGGCAACGTATTCATCGGTTCATGGCTACTTATACTCATCACTAATGGTGCCTCACAGGCTTTGATAGCATGTTAACAACAAAAGAAGAGAATGATAAATTATGTTTATTAGGGTTGCAAAAAAGAATGACTAACAATGATAGCATCTCGGCTTATGTAGCCTTACGTATAATTGTATTTGCCTAAACTACATGTGTGCTACAAATATAAGATATCATTCTGATAGAAATGATCCACTATCAAAGTCAACCTCTTAATTAAGTTTCTTTGTAGGTAAGCTCGCACTAAGTGTTTTTTTTTTAAGTTTTCTTTTTATATTATTTATTTATATTGAAGATAATGTTTGATTCTATTCGAGAAGGGTGTTATTTTTGTTTCCTCTTTCCTTCATTCAATCATTTTAGGTTATAAGATTTTTTTTTTCTAAATTTATAAACAAAGAACAAAAAATATTATAAAAGAAGCCTTTTCCCTTCTTTTTAGATCATTTTTCCCTTTTTTAGATTGTTTGTTGAATTATAAGTGTGAGAATTATTTGTTCAAGGCAATAAATAAAGAATATCTTGATAGATTTATTTAGTGAAATGGATGAAAATGAGTTTGAGCCATATACTTTTATAGAATAAATAATTAAAACTTTTTATTTTACACCCACATCCAGCTAGGCCTAAGATTAGGTTTTCAACTTTCATCAAAGTAGACTTCCTCAATCCATAGTGTGCAAGGTTGGATTGTTTTTGAAGAATTAGTTGCTCCTCTTTATAAGTCATATAATACGTTTATATATAAATAAGAGGTAAGAAAAGAAAAATGTTTGCATATTTATGAGGGAAAAAAACCATTTGACATGTGTGTAAAATTATTGTAATGCCCACAAGTCAAGAATAATAAGCAAACACGTTATCATCACATGAGAATCATCGATCAATCATCATGGGCCACTTGAGAAGCGCAAGCATCACGTTTTTTTTCTTTTCCATCTTTTTTTTTTCTATCTTTTTTACTATCCCAATTCTATGAGACTTTATGTGACATGTCAACTCATATAGATTCCACATAAAATACTTTGAAATCTTTAAATAAAATAAATTAATATCATTATTTGAAAATTCAATTTCTATATTCAATGGGTAAAAGGACCTTTAACCTTATTCAATAAAATATCTTTAGACTAAAAAGAAACATTGGGGCCAACATACCCGATTAAGACAAAATCGGAAAAGAAGTCATATAATATGTTTCTAAAATGAAATCAACCCAAAAGAATGTATTAGCAACTTTTAAAACCTCTACTTACTAATTCTTATGCATAGAAAACAAATAAAATGGAAAAAGAGTTTTAGAAAGATTTCTAGAATGAAGACACCACAAACTTGCCAATTTATGCCCATTAGAACTCTATATAAATCCAAGCATGAGCACCATTCTCTTCACCCCAATAAGAACTGAACAATTCCTTCTTTCTCTCTCTGCCTCCTTCTTGGCATCCTTCTTGTCTTAGCTGTTCTAAATAGTAGTTGTAATAGTAATGAAGTGCTACACAATTTTTTGTGCTAGAAGTCAGGAGATCTTGAAAGAGATTTAATGGGGGCTTCAAGAGGAGAAAAGCTATTTGAAGTGGAAGTGATTTTTGAATTTTGATTTTATTATTTTGATTTCAATAAGATATTCATGCTCAAATATACATCTTTTATCGTCATTGAGCATGCCATGCTTAGACTTTGCATGATTAGGTTTGCATATATGTTATGTGCTATTATGATGCTTGTTATGCTCGCATGATGAATTCAATCCTGTTAGTCGATTAATTCAATTTTGTTATACTTCACTAAATAGGTTCAAGAGATGAGAGAATTCAAGATAGCCACTAGAAAGATTAGATGAGATTATAACCATTTACCAACGCAGTATTCCATAGGGATTATTGTGGGTGTTCTCAAGATGTGAACTTTGTGTTCATTTCTAGTTCACATGAGTGGGGTCTCAAAATACTTGGGTAAGGTTCGAAATCCAGTGAAATTTGGCATAAGGGATTGCCCTTTTTCTTCTTGGACAATTATTTTAATAGGAACACCGAGGTTAACCGCTTCTGATCTTTAATACAACTTTAAATAAGAAGTTGATTGAATTACTTAATATTTGAAAGCGTTTATCTTGAATGTCTTATTTGTTGAAATAATAAGTTAAATATTTATAACAATCCACTGCGCTTTGTGCCCACCCTTCCATTTTTTAACTTTTCAAGAAATTGGTAAACAAAGGTAGCATGATAGCCATTTAGACTACATTTTCCTTAGAATATTTTATTAAGAAAGTTTTACATAATTGTAAGAGCATATTGACCCAATTTTGTTATTTAATATTTATTTTGCTATAATAGACTCAAAGGTTATGTATATTAAATTTTAGAAATGATCAATGTCATGGAATTATTTCACTCAATGGTTTCTAAATATTATCTTTTGCAAATTATGGATAAATTTAAGTTCTTGTACCATTTATTTCCAATTAATGAAATTAAGTCATTAGTAAGGTTTTGTACCTATTAATTTCAACTAATGATATTAAATCTCTTGTTGCTTATTTAGAAATGTTTATGAGTTTCTAATCATATGAAGCTCAGAAATTCCAGAAAATTGGGATAAAAATGGAAAGTATGAAAAATAGAAATAATGTGACACTGGCCCGCTTCCCGACCAAGTGGTGCTGTCCACATCATCCCTCTCAAGCAAGTAGAAAGGGAAAGAATCAAATTCTGGGGAGGCGGGGTGTTATAGAGTTGGAACACTCACGATGAAATCCATCACTGCGTCGGTACGTGGTTATAATCTTTATTAATCTTTCTTTAGTGACAAATCATATTTATAGTAGATTAAATCAGATGAATAAACATGTAAGCATCATAACATGATAGTCATCATTCATGGCTATAATACCTTAAACATGTGTGTGAAATTGAATTAAATAAAATATAGTTAATCGTTGAGAATTTTGCGAAATTTTAAAGATACAAGATTTGACACCCTGAGCCCCCGGACCAAAACCCAAATCCTCCTATATGCGTCACGTTGGGCCCAGCGCATAGGTAAGCGCTCCCCTCGGCTTAGCTGATGTGCGTGCGAGACTTTTCTCAATTCTGTGGGTCTGGTCCGCCGGGAACCAGGGATCGTCAACCTCTTTACAACTCACTAAAACCGTTCTCAATTTTATAAAATGAGAAAAACATATCAATCTTGATAAACATCCTACTATGTCTATTAACGAATATCATAACTCAAAAAAATAATTTCAAACACTTCACCGAATTTTTCACAGTAAATTTATAATGAAAAACAAATTTCTATAGCAGAAATCATTAAAATTGCCAACCCATATAGCAGTGTTCAAGTAAGATGAAACATATAAATATCCTTAGCCTCTAAAGGCAACATCACAAAATACATCTCAAAACTATGATAAAAAATAGGCTCACAGAGCCAAAGTCCCAACAACATTTTAAAAATGTACAATAGTCCCAAAAAGAAATATTTGGCCACACGGCCTGTTCAAAATATATACATGATCTGTGAAAATGAAGACAAAAACAAGAATATAAGTTCAACAGCGACCTCCCAGCGAGATCACCTAACAATCCCTGAATCAACGGGCCAACTAGTGTACTCCACCTCTTGGAGTACCTGTGAAAGAAAATGGGGTGAGCTCGAGAGTCCAATGGATCATCTCTACATATCACGAGCATTATATAAACCAAATCACCAAAAATCCGCCTTCAACAATAGTATAGAAAATCCAAATTTCCATTTTTCAATAAAAAAAATGCAAAATTATAGTCAACGCGTTCCAAATTAACAACAAAACATATTTAAAATTGACTACAATGTCAAAAGAAGAATAGATTAGGTTTTATTACCTATCAAGGGATTTGCACCTTCAGAAACCCTCCAGATAGTTGAATTTCCTTTAGATCCGTCTAAAATTGCAATTGAACAATTAAAACTTCTAGAATTCAGTTTTAAATCGATAAACTATCAGTTTAGAAGGAAGATCCGAGCTTATAGCGTTCCGGATCATTTTATACATCAAAACCCTCAAAACCCTAATTTTTGATACAGAATCTGAATGAATCGATAGAGCTAAAACTGAAATGATTAAGAGGTTCAGATTCCTACCTTAGACCTTTAGGTCCTCCTTGAATCAACTCTAGATCGTCTCTTTGAAGCTCTGAATCGATTATGGAAGTTTTGTGCGTGAAATGACGAATCAAGGGCTTGAATCTGTTTAAATCTCGCGCAATGACTACGGTCGGCACTTTACGGACCATGATCACCCTGTGACCTAGATTTTTCACGAGATTTTTCACTGAGAACCGCGGTCACCAGTGTGAAATCTTGTTTTTTAAACATTTTCCCCATTATCAAACATCCTGATTTATTTTATTTTCATATCATACTATATAATAATCATTTAAAACATGTTTTAACACATTTTTACATTTTTTTTCATAATTTTAAAAAATCTATTTTCGATTTGTATGCATTTGAAAATTTTGGGGCATTACAATCTACCCCCCTTAAAAGAAATTTCGTCCTCAAAATTTAAATAGACAGTACTTGTGTAATGTGTCCAATCAATCAGGCCTGGTGAATAAATCTGGGTACTTCTTCTGCATCTCACTTTCTAACTCCCAGGTCACTTCTCCAGGTTATGATGCCTCCACAGGACTTTGACCAGGGGTATGTCCTTGGTCTTGAGACTCTGCACCTTACGATCAAGAATTCTGACAGCTGGCTCATTGTAAGTAGCATCGTCTCGAAGTATGATATCCTCCCAGTGAATGACATGAGAAGGATTTGGCTCGTACTTCCAAAGCATCGAAACATGGATCACATTATGCATTGAGGACAATCTGTTCGACAAATCCATCTCATAAGCGCATGCACCGACCCGTCTAATGATCTCAAACGGACCAATGTACCGTGGTGCTAGCTTCCCCTTCACTCCAAACATTCGGATCCCTTTCCGTGGACTAAATCTCAAGAATACTCGATCACCCGGCTGGAACTCTAGGGGTTTCCTCCTTCTGTCATCATAACTCTTCTGTCTGCTCTGTGCGGTAGCTAGCCTCTTCTAGATTTGCTTCACTTGCAAGCTCATTTCCTCAATCAACTCGGGTCCAGTGAGTACCTGGTCTTCAAAATCTGCCTAACAAGATGGTGATCTACATGGTCTGCCATAGAGTGCCTCATATGGAGCCATCCCAATGCTCGCTTGATAATTACTATTATATGTGAACTCAGCTAACGGTAGATGCTTGCTCCAATTACCTCTGAAGTCCATGGCACATGCCTTAAGCATATCCTCAAGTACCTGAATGACCCTCTCTGACTGTCCATCTATCTGTGGGTGAAATAGTGTGCTCATGGTGACTCTGCTTCCCAGTTCCTTCTGTAAACTTTGCCAGAACTGAGACGTAAATCTAGCATCTTTGTCTGACACTATAGTTCTGGGAACCCCATGCAGTCTCACTATCTCTCGAACATATAGCTCACCCAGTTTACTCACTGTATCAGTATATCGAATAGGTAGGAAGTGTGCTACCTTCGTCAACCGATCCACGATAACTCATACAGTGTCTTCCCCTTTTAGACTTCTCGGCAGGCCGCTGACGAAGTCCAACGCAATATTGTCCCACTTCCATTCTGGTATTGGAAGTGGCTGTAACAATCTTGATGACTTCTTGTGTTCAACTTTCACTTGCTGACAAGTCAGACACCGGGAGACGTATCGAGCAATGTCTCGCTTCATCCCTCTCCACCAGAAGGTTTTCTTCAAATTCTAATACATCTTATACCCACCTGGATGCATAGTGTATCTGGTCTTGTGTGCCTCGTCCAGTAGGGTTCATTTTGCTTGCCCAGAGCTAGAAACACAGATCCTATCCCCTAATCTCAATGAACCATCTGAATCAAGCCGAAAGTCTGTATGTTTGCCCTGTTTGACGCCCTCAATTAGATCTGAATTCCATTTATCGGTGTTCTGCTCCTCCCTGATCTGACGTAAAATATCTGGCTGGCAAGTCACCGCATACAAATAGGCCTGTTACTCATCGGTATCTATACTCAGATCGTACTGACTAATCAGCTGATACATCTATGCAATCTCCTCATCCTTTCAGCTAGATTTCTGCTAAGCGCATCAGCCACTACATTCACCTTGCCTGGATGATAGTGTAGCTAAAAGTCATAATCATTCAGGAACTCTAGCCATCTTCTCTGGCAAAGATTTAGTTCTTTCTGAGTATAGATGTACTTGAGGCTCTTATGGTCTGAATATAAATAAAAGTTATTATCATAAAGATAATGCCTCCAAATCTTAAGTGCAAACACGATTGCTGCAAGCTCCAGATCGTGTGTTGGGTAATTCTACTCATGTGGCTTCAGCTGCCATGAAGCATAAGCCACTACTTGTCCTTCCTGCATCAGCACTGCACCCAATCCACTGAGTGATGCATCTGTGCACAGGGTGTACTTCACACCATGGGTAGGTGTAATCAAAACTGGTGCCGAAGTTAACCGTCTCTTCAATTCCTGAAATGACTCTTCACACTTGTCATTCCAAATGAATTTTTCTCCTTTCCTGGTCAACTTCGTCATTGGACCCGCTAAATTAGAGAAATCTTTAATAAACCTATCGTAGTACCTAGCTAACCCAAGAAAACTTCTGATCTCTGTGACTTTGGTGGGTTGCTTCTAGTCAGATACTGCGTGTACTTTCTCTGGGTCCACTGCTATCCCCTCAGCTGAGACTATATGGCCAAGAAACTTGACTTTCTTCATCCAGAACTCGCACTTGCTAAATTTGGCATATAATTGGTTCTTTCTCAAGATCTCCAAGACTATATGCAAGTGCTGCTCGTGCTCAGCATCTATACGAAAATATATCAGAATGTCATCCACAAAAACTACGACAAACTGATCTAAGAACTGGCTGAAGACTCTGTTCATGAGATCCATGAATGCGGCGGGAACATTGGTCAACCCAAAAGGCATCACTGTAAACTCAAAGTGACCATACCTTGTCTTGAAGGTCATCTTCTGTATATCAGACTCTTGAATTCTCAACTGGTGGTAACCCGACCCCATATCGATCTTAAAAAAGTACTGTGCCCCCCTCAACTGATCAAAGAGGTCATCGATCCTCGGTAATGGATACTTGTTCTTGATGGTAACATGATTCAGCTTTCGATAGTCGATACACAAGCGCATGGATCCATCTTTCTTTTTAACAAATAAAATCAGAGCTCCCCAGGGCTACTCGCTCTATCTGATAAAACCTTTCGCCAAAAGCTCATCTAACTGTGTCTTTAGCTCTATCAGCTCCACTAGTGCCATTCTGTATGGTGGAATAGCTATGGGATTTGTACTAGGATGCAGCTCAATCCTAAACTCGATCTGCCTGTTTGGCAGAAGTCTATCTAACTCGTCAGGGAACACATCAATATACTCACATACCACTGGTATCCCCTGAATCTCCTTAGTCCCTTCTGCATCCTCCTCTACTAATAGCTGCTTGAAATCCTCTTTCTACTTAACAGCATACAAAAAGGCTAAAATAGGACTCATCGGCAACCTCTATACATTCCCATCAATCCTGCGCAACTCACCAGATGGCAACCTGACGGTAACTCTTCGTTTCTGCCAATCAATCTTTGCCTGGTACTGGGTAACCTAGTCCGTCCCTAGTATCACATCATAGCCACCAAAATGCAGCATGCAGAGATCCGCTGAAATCAGTCGATCTCCAAAGGTGAGTTTGCATATACATCTCTTCTTTGAACTCACAGTATCGCCAATCAGCGTGACCACCTCCAAGGATTTAGTCAAAGTACTCGTCACCAACTGTAACTTATTCACAATATCCTCAGAGATAAAAGATTTAGTAACACCCAAATCAAATAGCACCTGCACAGCCACACCAAACAACAAAAATGTACCTTCCACCGCTGGGGTGGGATATGTCTGGCTGTTGGCTGCATACAAGTGAGCCTGAGTCTGCTGCTGTGGCTGTGGTCTCTACTGTGTGAGAGCTGTTTAGGCTTGAGTCTATGACCGTGGCTGAGGTGTAGGAGTCATTGCTCCAGTAATACAAAATCTAACAATGTGTCCCTCCTGATGGCATAGATAACACAACCCCTTCTTCTTCGCCTCCTCTCTGTGTGCATCCACAGGCTAGTTAGGACAAGGTGGTTGTCTCTGCCGACTATCCCAAGTCTGTGTCGATCTCCGTGCCTGAGGTGCTCTTTGTGTCCCCTGACCACTCGATCTCACCTGGGAAGGTCCCGCAAACTGGTCTGGCTGGGTCCTCTTCCTACCCCTCAGTGTCTGCTCAAACTCTAGATCCCTCTCAACCATCTGCGCTCTCTCCACTGCATCTAATAAGGTCGTCAATTTAAATGGTGCCACAATCTTTCGGATCTCAATCCTCAATCCCTCAACAAAATAGTCCACCCTAGACTACTCATTTGTGAACAAAGTAGGAGCAAACTACATAGCTCTGTGAACCTCTGCTCATACTCTGTAACAGTCATGCCTCTCTGTGCCAATCTAACCAACTTTGACTACAACTGCTTCTGTCTTGTCGTGGAGAATAACTTATTATAAAATCGAATCTTAAAGTCCTCCCATGACATGGCTGACTGATCAATGGTGGAATCTGCTACAATCATCTCCCACCAATGGTAGGCTGGCCCTACCAACTGATGCATAGCAAGTGCTACTCTCCTAGGCCCAATTGCCCCCATAGTGTCCAGGTGCTTATTCATCTCAGAAAACCACCTGTTTGCTAGCATGTAATCACCTATGCCCTCGAATGTACTGGGATGCAATTTCTAGAACTCTACCAGAAGATTCTTCTATTCCCTATCAAAATCGGCTAATTGACTTTGTGGCACTGCCTCCATGGATGTAGACCCCTAATGTGCCTGAGGCTGAGCCTGTGCCAGTGGCTCTGTCGGTAACTGTGGCTGCACCTGTGGCTGTACTGGTGCTGATGGATGCAGGGTCCTAATAGCCTGCTCCATTGCCCTCTGCATCATCTCTGTAATAGCCTCTGGTGTCAAAGCAACCACAGCTGGTGCTACTGCCACAGACGTACCCTCATCACTAGGCCTCGGCTCTATATTAGCCTCACCTCGACCTCTACCTCCTCTGGGTCTACCTCTACCACGTCCTCTCGGCATTGTCTACAAGTCAAAAAATCATTTTCAGTATCCAATATCTTAATCATAGGGAAGCAGAAATTTCAAT
>JAJIYU010005354.1:0-22512 GCA_030144865.1 Tinospora cordifolia
GATAAGGCACTCAGACATTTCGTGGAAGTTTCTGCTCAAAGAGAACATGGGGACATTACAAAAATAACCCAAAACGTTGTTTCAATTATCAAACTACTAAAAAAGTGTCAATGTACACCTCACATGACAAAATTAAATTTAATAAATAATTAATTTAAAAAACAATCTCGAATGCAAGAACAAATTATAAATAATTATTAATTGATGAGTTTTTTTTTTCTTTAAATTATCTTTTTGATTGTGTAGTTTTATACCATTAACGATATACTTTCCAAGTGTTTTCTTTTTTTAGGTTTTTATTCCTTTAAATAAGTCCTTCAGTTAGAAAATGGAATAAGATAATTTTAAATTTAAAAATATTGAACAACTTTATTTCTTAATATTGCACTTTTGTGGAAAGTTATAATCTTCGATATTTTTATTTTATGGTGCTAAAGCTTTTCATTTATGGATTTTTCTTCCAAAAAAAAAAAAAACAAATTGATTTATTTTTGCCTCCAAAACAATTATAACCACGTATCTATTTTATATGAGATCCATTTAAAAAAAAATTGATGGTTGTAAAAAAATGCTCTTACAATATTTATTTAACAAGGAGTTTATGTAACACTCTGATTCTTGAGCCATGCACAATATCATAATTTTTCAATATGTGTGGACATATACATATTTCTTTTTCCCTTTTTCATTCACATTTTACCTAAGGGTGTTCATCAACCCGACCAACCTGCCCAACCCGACCAACCCGCCCAACCTAAACCTTTTGAGTTGGTTTGGGTTGAGTTTTAAAATGTTTAACCCGAAGGATTTGGGTTGAGTTGCGGGTTGAATACTTAAAAACCCGAACGAAACCGACCCAACCCGATCTTACGTATTCTTCTTTTTTAATTATAAATGCTTTTAAAAATAAATGAAATAAGTTTTTGAAATATTTTTATTATATATAAATGATAAACTTATAAGTAACTATTTAAATTGATATGATTATTTATGTTATATCAAATCTTTTTTCTATATAAATACCATCTATTATTTTTAAAAACTAATAATAATTATTTTTTCTTTCTACAAAATCATCTATTTCATAGTAGAAAAATTTCAATTTGAAAGATGACATTATTAAATTTTACTAATGTTAAATTTATGTAAATGAAAGTAATAAGAAGATTTCAAAAATAATATTATTTTTGTATGTATAATGAGTTAATTATAAAATATAATTAAAAATAAATATACAAAAAATTTTAATTTAATAGTTCTTGTGAACGAAAACATTAAAATATAATTAAAAAATATTGAATTAGAGCCAACCCGATAAATCGACCCAACCCAAACCGAACCCGAACTGTTTGGGTTGGGTTGCGGGTTTACCCTAAACCCAACCCAACCCAACCCACGAACACCCCTAATTTTACCAACAAGAACCAGGACATTACTATTTTGTTACTATAAATAACTTCCTGAATACAACAGGTCATATCCTACAAAATCACATGAATAAATTAATAACTGATTGATTAAATAAATGGTAAAATCTCAAAAGACCTACTAGTCCAAGGTTAACATCCACATAAATAATGACTGATGTTTGGCCCAATGGCCGAATCCCAACTAGAAACAAAAATCAAGAGATAAACTAATGGGAAAAACACATTTTTGTACAGAAAATAGAAATAATTACTAAAATACCATCTTTTTTGTTAATATACAAAAACGAGAAACTTAATAGCAAAAATACTAAAAATCATTAATTAACAACTATTGGTATACTATCAATATAACATTGGTATAATATTTAACTTAAAAATAATAGTATAACATTAGTATACAGTCAACATAATCTTGGTCTAATGTTTAGCTTGTAGACAATAATATAATATTGGTATACTGTCAGTATACATGACATAACATTTAACTTTTAAACAATGATATGCAGTTGATATATAGTGCTAAAAAAATATTAGTATATGTATACAGTGCAAAAAATAAAATAAAATATTGGTATACAGTGTTGAAAAAACATTGGTGTACAATGCTAGACAAATATTGGTATACAGTTGGTATACAGTGCTAGAAAAACATTGATATACATTAGTATAAAGTGCTAGAAAAACATTAGTATACATTGGTATACAGTGTTGAAAAAACATTGATATATGGTATACAATTGGTATGCAGTGCTGAAAAAATATTGGTATACAATGCTGAAAAAATACTAGTATATGGTATATAGTTGGTATACATTCTAGAAAATATTGGTATATGGTATATTCATCATAGTTCATCACTCTTCATTTGGCCTTGTTCATGCTGGTTTTGCCCCTACTATTCATCACTGATCATTGGCCTTGTTCCTTCGCTGATCGTTGCCTCAACAACACCACTTCCTTTACTGTTCATCTAGTTTTTCTTAGTGGCGGTTTACTCACCTCAGCAGCACCACCTCCTTCAATTTTCATCTTCTTCTTCGTTCGATTCTTTTTGGCTCTCTCTGTCTCTATTAAGATTTGCAAACAATGCTTTGACGCAGATCTACAAATCACTACGCCACCCCTTCTTTCTTTCTTTGCTGCTATTGATTGCAGCACACTTAATAGACAAGAAGTCCTCCTGAACTAAAAAAACATAGCAGTACGAGCAGTCCTCTCTTCTTGGTATTCTTTGATAAAAGCACAATGTGAATGTTCGGGAAAACTCCCCTACTGGCAATGGTAACTCCAGCCAACAAACACACTTAACAGTCAACACATTCCATACTCGTGAACAAGTAGAATTAAACAAACAAAGAGCTTGGAATCAAAATCACTTCTTCGTCAAAAAACATTAACAAAATGAGAAGAAGAAGAAGAAGAAGAAGAAGAAGAAGAGATTCAATAAGGAAAAATTATTGAAGATACAAGAAGGTTTCTAATTTTCCTTTCTTAAATCAATGCTTTTTTTTCAATAAAAAATAAATACTCGATTTCTACAACAAAGGGAGAAGATTCATCATCTAATCTCTTGGATTCGAACGTCAATATCTCTTTCCTCTATTTTGATTAGAAATTCATTGTGAAGTGGAAGAAGAAGCATCGTCTGTTTCATCAATGGTGAGTGAGACAACAATCAAAGAGAAGAATGGCTCTGAATGTAAAGGTTCGACGGGAAGAAGGTTTGGTGCAAGGTTATTGGGTATGAAAAGGCCTTAACAGGTGTGAATAGCTGCAACAAAAACATAGTTGTTGTTTGGTGCTTAATATATATATATATATATGGTATATTTAATAATATTTAAAAATATATGGTATACATAAAATTTTCTAAAAAAGTGGTAGACACTAATGAGAATAAGTTTGTTTTTTTGACAATTTCTATAATTTCATCTTAACTAATTCAGTGGGTCACATGCCCCAGTAAAAATAGAAATTAACTCTTATTTCTAAAATAACCTCGTCTGTGAGGTATACAACTAAACTAATCTCTATTATGTCTCGCCATCACGAGCTCTCTTCTACTACATACCTAAAAAATAAGAAAGATAAGCTCAAAGAGCCTAGTGAATCATACATTATACATCTCAAGCATTATTCAAGTCAAAACATAGAACATGCAAACAATTATCAAATATTAAGCGATTCAAACATTTTAGTTGTTTCCCAGATGTCACTCAAACCGAAAGGGTTATCATCAATGTTTTCATCACATAACCACCTCCAATAATAAGTAGGGACACACGCTAGGTCATAAGGAGTTTGGGGACACACCCATCATCAAGGAACTAATAGGAACACACCCATTATTCAACAATAGAAAATAATCCATAACTTTGAAAACACCCATGGTGACCAGCAACTAATACACCATGCCAGTATGTGGTTCAATTCTTAATTACTGTAACAACCAAAACTTTCCAATCTAGCAAGCCCAAAATCACATAATTTTATTAGTATAAGTATACAAAATATCATGATAAATATTTAATCAATTATGCATTGTCCACCAGTGTCAAGCAACATACTTCCCAATATATAATTTACATAAATATATATATAATTCGAACATTAAACAATGCACGTACTAGCATGCTTCTAAAATTTCAACAAGATAACTATTAATCACATTCAATATTTAAAACTCAAATAATACAAAAGAGAAAGGGAACTCATCTTCACCTTGTCAATAGAATTCCAATATCCTGGATTTTTGTACTAAAATTCTGCCACTTAATAACCTCAACCTAAAACATTTAAAATTACCATTTTAGTAAATTATGACGAATTCTAAGATTTTAAATTTTAATTAATTAAAAATTTATTTAGAGACATTTAATACAGATTAGTATGCTATTTATTGTCTCTAGTAAACATTCTATGGAATGTCGTCATATTCTTGTGTTTTTCTTATGAAAAGTTTATTATTATTGTTGTTGTTGTTGTTATTGTTATTGTTGATGTTGTTGTTATTATTATTGTTGTTGTTGTTGTTGTTGTTGTTGTTGTTGTTGTTGTTGTTGTTGCTATTATGTATAAATTACTAACTATATAAAATAGGTCTTAATGCCATGGAACCTTTAGTCATGAAATTATCTACATATAGGACATGATTCATGGCTTATGTTCTTTTTCCTAGTGTATATATTTGTTCTTTTATGTACCTTATTATTTAACCTTAACATAGTTTATGTAACGACCCATATTTTTTGGACATTGAGTCGATGAGTTCAACATGTATTTTCATATATCAATTATTAAATTATAAATAAAAATGCATGATTTTATGGGTATTGTATAAATTAATACATGTATTAAATTTTAATACATAATTTTTGGTGATAGTATTAATTAATAAGTGTATTACCTAAAAAATTATAATAAATATTAATAAATAATAAAATAATTATTTATTGTGAATTAAGTAAAAAAAATGAAATGAATTAATTACTATAGGTGTATATATATATGTAGGTATATATATGTATATAGATGGGGCATATACATGGGATGAAAAAGAAAAGAATTAATAAAATACAAAAAAAAAAAGATATAACAATGGTGAGTTGTTGGGATAAGAAAAGTAAAATGAAATAAATAATATTGAGGGGATAAAAAGCATGAGGTGGAGGATAAGGGATAGTGGTTCGTAGCTAAACATGAATGGTGATGGGGCTCACCCCTACCCTACCCAAGCAACTATACATAAGGAAAGAAAGAGAGAAAATGGAAGGTAGAAAAGAAAAAGAAAGAAAACATAAAAAAAAAGAGAGAGAAGAAAATGAAAGAGAGAAGAAAAGGAGAGTTGCACATTCTCGAGAATCCGATGTTTTAGGTAAAATATTTTTTATCTTTTTTAATTCAATTGAAGTTATAAATTTTAATTTTTCTAGCATAATTTTTATAAAATGTGTTAGTATATTGTATGACCCAAACTAGGGTGTATTTTTCTTAGGAGTAAAAATATGCACTATATATATATATATAATTGTGTTTATATCAACAAGTAAAACGCAGATATATAATTTACTTGTACCCATATAAACCCTATGAATGTATATGATAATTGAAAGTCAACACATAAGAGGCATGCCTATTAGCACTGAAATTTCAGTTGGTGGGTATTGAAATACTCAGAATGAATTTCTAAACTTAATGACACTAAAATTAAGATTTTTGCATATCAATAAGTATATTAAATTTGTATTTATGCAATTGAAGAAAAAATGTATAAATTAATATTATATGTATGTATAAGGTTATATAATTGATTATGTAATGTTATAAATATAACATTATCTATAATTAATGTTGTATAGCATTATGAATTACTTCACATGATAAAAATGTGTAGCATAAGAAATAAATAAATTTTCTTATTTATTGTATTTTACAACAAATTTGTGAAGAGGTTGCATAATGTATACCAAAAGTGAAACACATGTTAGTAGTGAGAGCTTTTGGTATTTGGGCTATATATTAGGAGACACGACCGATGACTGGGAGAGCGTCGACGGTCGATTTAGTCTGTGAGTAGTAATTTGATATATTTGTTTAATCTTTTATTCTACTTATGGTTGTTGCATAATTGTGTGCCACATGCATTGCATATTATATTGAAACAAGACCTCTTGGGAAGATTCGTGTTTGAGTCTCGCTAGGAACAAAATCCACTACCTAGTCAACCCCTTATGTGGGCTAGATGTCAGAATGTGGGACAATATCGACTCACCATTGTTGGCCACTGTGCCATTCTGATTGAGATGGGACCTAAGATACGAGTATAGATCTTCAAATGTGTCGACCTGGCCTCATGATGAAAGGTTTCGAGATGCGGACATTGGATTGTAATATTCTTGAGATAGAGTTGATCGATAGATCTTCAGATGTGCCAACCTAGCTTCAAGATGAGAGGTTCCAAGGTGTGGACATTGGATTGTGACAACTCTGAGATAAAGCTAATCGACAGATTTTCAGATGTACTGACCCAACCTAATGAAGAGAGGTTTCAAGGTGGTACGTTGGTACAGTCTACAGATATATTTAAAGTGGTGCATAGAGCACTCTACTGGTTCAGGGGTGGCAACTGTACCACCTAGTTAGTGGGCTACGATCGTCGAGATACAATAGCATGGCCTGGTTGGTGGGCTACAATCATCAATTGATATTGCAGTATGGCCTGGACGATGGTCACGTCTATTGAAATGACAATATGACCAGAAGATCCTTAAAATAAAAGAATGGTGCTGAGTTTAGATACTGGACCCTTCATCCATAACATAATTTATGGTATATTAGGCTGCCGCATTTTTATATGAGTAATTTTACATGCTATTCTTTGTTGCATTTTATTTGAATGCTTGAAATGTTGTCTTTTGCATTGCATGAAAAATGTTAGACTTCAATAGATATATCTTTTGCTACTCACTAGGTTCACTGATATAAAAGTTCACTACTCTTAATATTTCAGGTTCATCTGGTTTAGATAAAGGGAAAAGCATGTTGTACACGCGATCTTTTTCAGCCTATCCCTGGTAGTTGTTTTGTTTTGGTATTTTAAAGTAGCATGTACAAGTTTTGAAAATATAAAGTTGAGCTAGACTCTAGTAATGTAATTAATGTTAAAGACTTCCACTATTGTTACATTATTCTGCTTAACTTGTTATTGATGTACTCTGAATACTATAAATGTTTTGATGGTAAGGCTTATAGTCGGCAAGTTTGACTTATGAGTAGACTTGTATGACTATTGTGCTAGTTGAGCCTCTCGTATGAGATTTTAGAATGGGGTCTTGACAATGTTGGTATCAGAGCCTAAAAATTTTTCTAAAGTTGGAATTAAGTGGGAATATATGAGTCCAAAAAGTTCTATTTTCAAAACTTATTTTCGAAAATATATTGTACAGTAGTGGTAAATACCGTAAGATCTTGCTCCACAAGCAATACCACCACCACCTTCCAAGCCTGATGTGTATCGATAGCTCGAAGATGTTGTTTGGGCCCAAGGGGAGTTGATCCAATCCTCTAGTACTGTACTACATCAGAGGATAGATGGGGTCGTGGCTAATATGCAGCGACCAACACCTCCTGCAACTCCTGTTCCACCTATAGTTGAGCCAATTGATGGGGATGATGATGATGAGTCTAAAGAGTTGATTGAGGCTCTTCGAGGACACCATAGAGAAAGACAGAGGACAAAAATTTTACATGAAAAACTATTGTGGAAGTTAATGGAACTGAGACCCTAGTCATTTTGGGATGGTGTTAATCTGGAGGAAGCAGAGGACTGGCTACTGAATGTTGATAAGATAGCGCAATTGATGAAGCTATCTGAAGAAAAACAGGTGTTGTTTTGTGCCCATACCTTAGATGGTGATGTCGCTAGATTGTGGTTATCAGTTTTAGCTATTGGGTGCCCGGTTGAGACTTGGGCAAGATTTAGAGAGTTATTTTTGGAGGCTTTTGTTCTTGCTTCTGCTAGAGAGTGCAGGAAGATGTAGTTCTTGGCCTTACGACAATGCAATATGACAGTCAAGGAGTACACTTACAGATTCATTCATTTAGAGTCTTATGTTTCATGGTTGTTTGCTAATAAAGCACAAAGGGCTAGATTCTATCATCGGGGGTTGAACAGTAATATTTGACAGGCGATACATGGTTCTAGTCTTGAGTCGCTAAACCGTCGAGCTTTGAGATATGAAGCAAAAAGTATGGATGAGTCCGAACAGGTGCAGATTGTGCCAGGCAATACCATGTAGACTTCAACACAAACTCCCAATAACCAGGGACAGTGGCAAAAGAATAGAGGTTATAGGAAGAGGAAGTTTGATTTGGGATCGACTAGCACCTCACAGACCTAGTCTACCATGACGATGGTAGCTGCTGCCACCCCTATCCAGACATTTGAGTCATACATGGCAGTATAGTCGAGAACTAGAGGCCATAGAGGATGTCAAAATAGGCCGGTAAAGGCTTAGAGTACAGGCCATCCAAACCTGTAGTATAGATGGGCCAATCGACATGGACAAGACAAGTTGTACAAAGAAAACCTTTCACCTATTACCAGTGTGGATAGATTGGGCATAAGATAGCAGAGTGTCCTACCGTATCAGCCCGATGATGGTCCAGTAGAGATATAGAGAGAAAGCTCAGGCAGTCACTCAGCCTGGTCCCAAGGTTACCAAGACTCTAGTAGAATGTACCATGTCTATTTTAGATTCTACTTTATATGTGTTGATTGATGTTGGCTCTTGTAATACCCTGAAATATCACAAATGTCTACATGTCGACTACTAAATGTAAAATAAACTAATCAAGAAAATAAATAAAAGATATACATAAATAAATGTTATGAGTGCAAATTAATTGAAATAAATTAAATAACTAATTGAATTGACGATTAGTTATTCGACAATTATAGGTAAAATATAAATAATTTTTAGACAAACTACAATGATGAAAAATAAATATATACTGTTAAAAATAAATAACAGCTTTTTTAATGTGCACAGAGAATAGATTTTTAGAATTTATGATGTCTAAGTTGAATATAAGAAGTTCGCGAAATATTAGTAATCGAAAGAAAAATAAAAATAAAATAATATGATGCATGCATACACGTTGACAACAAAAATATAAACTCAAACATTGGTTGAAGAAATGAAATCAAATATTAGTTGATTGAAATCTTAGTGGATTAAAATTTCAAGATTTGTTGGAGAAATGAAATTTAATATTGATTGATTGAAAAAAAAGAAAAGAAGAAAAAAATCATGTGCTCTATTTTGGGAGAACAAAGAACGAAAAAAAATAGAGAAGCTTCTTGATTTGTGACGATCAAACAAGGAGAAGGAGAAGAGAAGAACGAAATTTCAACAACTATGATTTGGGGTTTTGTGGGTTCGGTGTGATGACCAAACAGAGGACAGGGAAGAGCGATGTTGATGCCATAGATTTAATCTTGGTTGAGGAAGCTGGTGAGATTTGGTGAGAACGAAGAAGAAATTGATGCGTGGGTGTGTTGGGGTCACTGCAAGTGTACAAGATCGCAATAGTAATATACTCGGTTTATTGTCCTCTGGGAACAGTTTGTGGTTAATATCTTAAATCTCAATCTAATTTTAATCTCAATTTTATTAAGGCTTAAAATCAAATTAAATTTAAAATCAAATTAAAAGCAAGTGAATATTAAATTGAAAAATATATGACTTAAAATTCTAGGATAGTAAAATATCATGTATTCACTCTTAATATTTATTTCAATTAATCTAATCAGTTAAATTGATTAACACCCCCTCCCGAGGTGTACAATCAATAAACTAATGCATTAAAAATATTAATCACGTGCAACCTCCTACAAAATTAACAACCTCACGGTCAATTAATTCAAATAGGGTTATATTATGAATATACAATTATTGAACCTTCCTCCCGAGTTAATTCAATAATCTAAAATCAATTTATAGGTGGCCAATCAATAAAAAGTATTAAGCACACAGAATATAAAACAATACCTCAAAATAAATTAACCAAAATAAAAATCAAAAGTTACTACAATCTAAATTACATCCTAGAAATAAAAATACTTAGCTGGACATATTTAAGAAAGTACCAAACAAAGAATTAAATAAAATAAAGATGATAATAGACTAGGCTTTGATCTTGTTCTTCAATTCTTGTGCTTCAATTTTGATATCTTCTTCAATTTTGTTCTTCAGTTTTCTTCTCTCTGGTCTTCAATAACTTTTTGCCATTGACAAATCTCGCCATTTTCTTCTGCACACGGCCGTTGTTTTGGGTTGAACCGAGTTGGGCTTCACCATTAACTGCTTGTGATCAATTACTCCATATTTATTCTTCCTTCTTGTATATATTTGCTCCCAATTATTATAAACCTACACAAACAAATATTAATTCTCCCTCGAGCATTAAATCATTAATATAAATGATAAAAACTATATTAAAATTCTTAAAATATATAAATGGCATGAAATATGAATATGAATAATTATATACCTAATTATAAGTAATTATGCCCTATTTTCTACCTAAACTCATGCAAAACATATGTAAAATATATATAATAATGTTAGTATGCAATGCAACTAACAAATACCCTTAAACTTAAACTATTGTTCGTCCCTGAACAATGACTCTAATCTAAATTGAAATATTATACCATATAAAGTTAAATTCTTTTTCACTTATCATTGTAACCTCAATCTTCCATTCCTATAGTTTATGACTCATTAACACTTCCTTAGGGCTATTCAGGTTGTTTAGATTTTCAGTTCATCCTCTATTTTCTCAACTTCACCCTTTCATCTGTTAGTATGTTAATCCTCCTAGACTTTGTAAGTGATTTGCAGGCACCATCCCACTCATAGAAATCCTTTCCTAATACATAAGTACACAGACCCTCTCAATTCTCTCCTCTATCTATCTTCTACTTAAGTCAAACTATGGTCAGGATTAGTGGTATTTCTTTTAGGTTGTAACGTGGTATGACTCAAGGTACAAGTGTAATATGAATTTAAATCTGACTCAAGTGTACACTCATAGCAATAATAACAACCTATTTTGTTTGATTTTTTTTTCAATATAGCTTGATCCTTTCTTTTTAAGCCTTTGTATTTCTCGTTCATGCTCACAACTTTGTCTTCATAGCTTCCCCAAATTTATTTCATTATGTGCACTCCAAATTGTACTCACATGTACACTCATACAAAAGTATAAAGTTTAACTATCATTGACAATACTGAAATACTAAAGAAATAGATATAACTCTTTTTTTTCTTTTTATTTCTTTTTTTTACTAAACAAAATAAAAGCTGAAACAAAAATTAAAAACATATGTATTTCAATGTTAGCATCTCCTCCTTCTTTCACATCATCAGAATAGGCAGTATTAAAACCATGAGTGCACACAAATAGGTTTAACTAAGATATTCATAAAAGGATAGAGTGTTTTTATATATATAATGTTTAGGTGCATAATAAGAAAACAATCTATAAGGCTCAAAATTGGCTACAAAGGATTATAAATGCTTGGACCGACCTTTAGGCTATGACTCAAACAATGATGGTCTACTTCATTTTCCTCCTATAGTCATTCCTAAGTAGTGTTCAAGACAGATTTGATTATTTTAAGAGTTTGTGGGAAATTCTCTCCACTTGTGGTTTGGTTTTTACTCCTCACTTTCCTTAGTCTTCATATTCTTAATCTATCTAAGACTATAGAGATCTGTCAAGGTCAAATTTCAGACAAACCAAGCACATAGACTGTTTGAAAGTACCCTAGTTCTTTGTCTCATCACACTAGAAGAATTTTCAATTTCATAGGTTACTCAGTGAAAATTTTCAAAAAATATGGCATGGATTTAGCCTTAGTGACATCTATATGCTCTATATGCTCATGTCCTAACTCTAAATAAATAATCCTAGCATCTAAATGTCATGAGAGAATTTCAATAGCTATGTATGTGATATGCCCATAAATATATGCAGTTTAGAAGCATTAATGCACACAAAATATATAAATATAAAGGAAAAATAAACCTGAAATTGAAGAAGATTTTCTTCAATGCATACCCCCAAACTTAAATTGTGCTTGTCCTCAAGAGCACACTTTACTTTAATGCTCACAGGGAGGTACGCTAATGCGCTCAGAAAACCTGCATGTGGCAAAAAGAAGACAAGTACTAGAGACTAATTAACTAAAATACATGAATTTTTTATTTTTTTTATTTTTTGAATAAACTACAATGCATGCATATGAAAAAAAATTAAATTAAATCCTACCTAAATAAATGAAAATAAAAGAAAAATAAAACTAGTGGGTTGCCTCCCACTAAGCGTTGTGTTTAATGTAGTCAGCTCGACGTGGATACGGGTTAATCGAAGCCCAATTTGTTGATCTTTTGCAAACACTTTGGCTTTAGGTGACTCTTGCTTCATAATATCTTGTGGCTGCTTATATTTTAGGAATGGATCTTGTGATTACTTCTTAGAACTTTTTTTGAGTATGAACAGCGTCCTGCAACTCTTTCATAGCATAATCAAGCTTCCTATGTGCTTGTATGGCCCCCCCTTTAGCAAGTTCAACATCTTTAACTTGAATATCGGGAGGTTTGGGCTTTTCAATCTCTCTCTAATCGCCAACTTGCATCATATTATCCTTCTTGCATTCGAGCACTTCAATAAGGGACTTCAATGAGCTATAGATGTTTAAGACAGCTTGTTTGTCATTCATTCTCAATGTGAGCTCTCCCATGGTGACATCTATTAGAGCCTGACTTGTAGCTAAGAATGGTTGCCCAAGAATCAGTGGTATCTCCGCGTTTTCTTCCATGCCAAAAACTACAAAATCAGCTGGGAAGATAAACTTATCCACCTTTACTAGAACATCCTCAATAACGCCTCGTGGATAAGTGACCGAATGGTCTACAAGCTGAAGGGTAATACTGATTGGCTTGATCTTTGATAGGTCCAACCGGCGGTATACTGAAAGGGGCATGAAATTAATGCTGGCCTCCAAGTCACAAAGAGCTTTAGCAAATATTTTAGTGCATATGTTGCACAGAATAGTGAAATTCCCCGGATCTTTCAACTTCTGAGGCAACTTTTTTTGTATTATAGCACTATACTCCTCTGTCAACTGCACAGTTTTATGATCTACCTGCTTCTTATAAAACCTCTGGGGAAAAGGTAACGGAGGAGGCTCAAGGTATTTGTTACCTTGAATAGTGATGCCGAACATCTAACCTTCTTCTTTTCATTATCAGTAGGTTTTGGATCAGTTGACTCAATAAGAGCTGACCCTTTAGAATATATAGTCTCATCAACTAGCATAGGAGGGCTGGATGGAATGGGTGGTTTCTGAACTTCTCGCCCACTTTTTGTAGATATGGCATTGCAGCTTTCTTTAGGATTTACCTGAGTGTCACTAGGAAAGGAGCTTCGCTGCTGATTGGAGAATGCTTGGGCTATCTGTCCCATTTGAGTCTCAAGGTTCTTCACAGTTGCGTTCATGTTTACCATTTATATTTCCAAACTTGAGACTCTATTGTCATTCTGATCTATTCTTCCACTTAATTCTTTAAAGAAACGAGCTTGCATATTCATGATCTCATCCAGTTTGTTTTCCATAGATGGTTTCTTTTCAAATAGACTATGTTGAGGGACATAACCTAGTAGAGCTTGCTGGACATTTCTATTATTCGCATAAGA
Organism: Tinospora cordifolia; assembly: GCA_030144865.1. Taxonomy (NCBI): domain Eukaryota; kingdom Viridiplantae; phylum Streptophyta; class Magnoliopsida; order Ranunculales; family Menispermaceae; genus Tinospora; species Tinospora cordifolia. The sequence continues at coordinate 13,698 of JAJIYU010005354.1, forward strand.
GAATTTTTTTATGTTGATGGATCCCCAGATGATAATATTGAGGAGCATTTGACCCCTGTTGTTGACCTTGATTATTATTGAATCGGTTCGCCGCATTTAACTGCTCTATAAAAGCTTATGTGTTAAAAACGGCCTTATGTGCTTCTGCTATAGCCAAAATAGATTGGTTCTGAGGAGCCCGAAATAGTCTGTTGCCCAATTTCTCAGTTAATGCATTCATCTGGTGGGTCATGGAAGCTATCTGGGCTTGTAGAGCTGTAATCCCATCAACCTCATGTACTCCACCTCATTTCACTGATCCTCTCTCTGTGCCATATCCATATGCATTAGCTGCCATATCTTCAATGAGATAAGTGGCATCTATGGTAGACTTTTCCATCAAGGAACCACCAGCAGCTGAATCAACCAAGGCTCTAGTAGGTGGTGTCAAACCACTGTAGAACTTCTGAATCTGTAACCAAGGAAGATAGCCGTGTTGTGGGCATCTTCATAGTAAATCCTTAAATCTCTCCCATATTCATAAAGGGACTCGAAGTCTGACTGCTTGAACGAACTGATTTCACCCATAAGTTGATGAACCTTGGCAGGAGTGAAATACTTTTGCATGAATTTCTGTCCTATCTCTTCCCAAGTGGTGATGCTACCTGGTAGGAGAGTTTGCAGCCATGTTCGTGCCTTATCCCTTAAAGAGAAGGGAAAAAGTCTCAATCTCAACTGATCTTCAGTCACACCATTCATCTTGACAGTATCACAAATTTCCATGAATGAGTTCAAGTGCGCCATTGGATCTTCAGTAGCCAAACCCCCAAACTATTGTTGTTGTACCATTGTAATCAAAGAGGGCTTCAACTCAAAATTATTGGCATTGATGGGTGTTCTGGCAATTCCGGAGTAGTTATTATTAAGCATAGGCTTGAAAAAGTCTCAACGAGGTGATTCACCATCAGTACCAATTGCAGATTTACTACTCTTAGCCATATCAGATCTATGGCTTCGAGTTTCCTGCTGAAATTTTTGAAGTGTTTTCAACCAGTTTGGATCACTCAACTCTGTTGAGTCTCTACTCATTAACAACCTGAAACACCACAAGCAAAGAAAACAAATCAAGTGTAGCGAGCTAACAAATTAAATAAATAAAATAAAGAGAATAAAAATAGAGAGAACCAAACAAAAAAATAACGGACAATAATAAATAAAATAAATAAATAAATTACATTGAAACAATGCTAAATAAAAATAAAAATAAAGATAAAGATAAAGATAAAAATAAACTAACTAAAATTAATAAAAGGCCTTAAAAAATAAATAAATAAGAATAAAAATTAAAATTAAATAAACTAAAATATGCTAAAAAATAGCAATAACAAAAATAAAATAAGCTAAACTAAAAAAATTGCTTAACGAATAATAATAATAAAATAAAACTAAACGAAAAAAACTAAACTAAACTAAAAAATAAAACAATAAAAACTAAATACTAATAATTAAATAAGAATAATAGTAATAAAAAAATAAAATAAAACCTAATTGAATTAACTAATGAAATCAAATAAACAATAAAAATAATTTTTAATGCCTTTTATAAATAAATTATAGAAATTGACTAAATTAATTTTATGCCCCAAAAATAAAATTAAAAAAGGTAAAAAAAATAAGAATAATAAAAAATAAAATACTAAACCAAAAATAATTAATGAATTAATAAAAATAATAACTACAATAGAGTAATAAAACAAAAGATGAAAAAATAAAGAAAAGAAAAAAAAGAAAAACTAACCTAAAAAGAAAAGAAAAAAAAACTAAACTAAAACTAACACAAAAAAAATAACGATTAACTAACCTAAAATTAAATAATAACAATTAATAATAACTAACCAAAAAGAAAACAAGTAACCTAAAACTAACCAAAAAATAATAATAACAATCTAAACTAACTAAACTAATTTAATATAAAATAATCAATTGTTATAAAAAAAACACAAAAAACACAACAAACAAAACTATTGAATTAAACTATTAAATTATAAAAATGTGTTGAATCTAATAAAAATAAAGAATAAAATAAAATTGAAATCTTTAATTAAAATTTTAACTAATTTCAATTGGTTTTAAGATTATTAACACCATTCCCTGGCAACGACGCCAAAAACTTGTTGGGATCACTGCAAGTGTACAAGATCGTAATAGTAATATACTTGGTAAATACCAGATTATCGTCCTCTAGGAATGGTTTATGGTTAATATCTTTAATCCCAATCTAATTTTAATCTCAATTTTATTAAGGCTTAAAATCAAATTAAATATTAAAAACTTAAATTAAACTTAAATTAAATTTAAAATCAAATTGAAAGCAGGTGAATATAAAATTGAAAAATATATGAATTAAAATTCTAGGATAGTAAAATATCATGTATTCACTTTTGATATTTATTTCAATTAATCTAAATTTTTTTATTGTAGGTTATAGCACAAATAATTAAAACCCTCTTCCGATGCGCCTTAATCCTATCAGTTAAATTGCCTAATACCCCCTCCCAAGGTGTATAGTCAATAAACTAATGCATTAAAATATTAATCACGTGCAACCTCCTACAAAATTAATAACCTCACAGTCAATTAATTTAAATAGGTTTATATTCTGAATATCCAATTATTGAACCTCTCTCCCGAGTTAATTCAATAATCTAAAATCAATTTATAGGTGGCCAATCGATAAAAAGCATTAAGCACACAGAATATAAAACGATACCTCAAAATAAATTAATCAAAATAAAAATCAAAAGTTATTACAATCTAAATTATATTCTAGAAATAAAGATACTTAGCTGGACATATTTAAGAAAGTACCAAACAAAGAATTAAATAAAATAAAGATAACAATAGACTAGGCTTTGATCTTGTTCTTCAATTTTGATATCTTCTTCAATTTTGTTCTTCAGTTTTCTTCTCTCTAGTCTTCAATAACTTTTTTCCATTGACAAATCTTGCCATTTTCTTCATGCGCACAGGTGTTATTTTTGGTTGAACTAAGTTGGGCTTGACCATTAGCTGCTTGTAATCAATTACTCCATATTTATTCTTCCTTCTTGTATATATTTGCTCCCAATTATTATAAACCTACACAAACAAATACTAATCCTTCCTCGAGCATTAAATCATTAATATAAATGATAAAAACTATATTAAAATTCTTAAAATATATAAATAGCATGAAATATGAATATAAATAATTATGTACCTAATTATAAGTAATTATGCCCTATTTTCTACCTAAACTCATGCAAAACATATGTAAAATATATATAATAATGTTAGTATGCAATACAACTAACAGGGTGTATTCTAGGGTGACAAGGGAGACGAAAAAGAAGAAAACCAACAATGGCTGGTAGTTGCTGCTATTGTTGGACAAAGAACGGAGAAGAAAAGTAAGGGTGTTGTGTGTGTGAGGAAGAAGAGGATGTGCGACTGATGTGAATCGCAAAAAGAAGAATGAAGAACAAGCTATTGCGATTTGGCGGGTTGAAATGAAGAAGTAGTGTGTGTGTGTGTGTGTGTGTGTGTGTTGCTGCTATGTCCGCACGAAGATGAGAACAAATGCTTGTTGTCATTTGTGAACCAAACAGAGGAACGAACAACAGATTGCATGCTACTATTGCTGCTAGTCTGTGAAGAGGAAGAATGAAGAAAACTTAGCCGTGTGCGTGATAAATGGTGCGACCTTGTGCGAGGAAGATGAAAAATGTTGCTACTGTTGGGTATTGTGTTCGCACGAAGAAGAAATAGAAGGTTGATGTGTTTTGCTATGCACAAAGGAGAAGAAGAATGCATTACGGTGCATGATTTGTGAGTTTTGGCATTGAACGTGAAGCCAAAAAAAAATTAATGCCCTAGATTTTCTTCTTGCATAGAAATGAAACGTCCATAGATTGATGCCCAAGATTCAAACCCTTTGTGGTGGATTTTGGGCATGAAGGTGACTAATTCTTGATGCCTGAGATTGGAATTTTGCATAGAAAAGCTTCAACAAACAAATAAGAATTTCAATTGGTTGTTTGAGGGATTTTGAGAGGGTTTTAGTGCATAGAAACGTGAAGAACGAGTTTGCGAAAGGAACTTCAACGTTGGTAATGCTTTGGAACATGGTAAATTTCGTTTTCCCTATTTAATGGATGACTTGCAACTCTATTATTTGTGATGTAGAGATTGAATGTTTGTTTTGAGTTTGCAACAGATTTTGGGCATCAGGAATCACATTTTTTAAAAAGGGAACGAAAGGGAAACAAAGCTGTGAGATTATTCTTATAAAACATTTGGATGAGTTTTGAACAAAGATTGAAGATAACAAGGTATAATATCTTATTTTCTCTCATTTTGGTGTTGTAGTTAGTTTAGCACAAATAATCAAATTAAATGGAATGTAAAGAACGGGAAGAAAAATTTGGGAAGCTCCGAAGTCAAAATTAGTAAATCTTGGGGCTTTTGGCTTAAGGTTTGAAGCCCAAAAATCTTATTCTTTTTAGTACAAAATTATTACTCTGGTGGATTATTTTAGATGAATGTTAGAATGAATGCCATCAAAGTTAAGGGGGTTCAGAGATTTGGAGATTTATTTTAAAATTTATTATTTGATTTATTTGCATGTGAAGAAAGGATTTTAATATTTAGAACTCCCTTTGTTATAGACCTAAATTTGGAACCCAAATTCAAGTTTTAATGTTTTTAAATTATTAGTTATGATCTAAATAAATTTATTTTGAAGTGAATGAATCATATAAGCTTGAGAATTTATTAGTAGAGTTTTTATTTTTAGATTGAAAGTTTAAAATAGTAGAGGTATTATTTTTCTAAAATATAAGCTTAGAAGTATTTTTGAACAAAATTTGGATGAACACTGAGACCTCGAAATTAATTAAAATGATCTTTATTTTTAGATTTAGAAACCTTACTTTGATTTGAGTGAAATTAGTTGAATAGGCATAAATCTCCTTTGGAAATAAAAATAGAGTATTGAAGGAAATTCTAGAGGTTCAGTGAACCTAGACTAGATTTATTTTGGGGTCTAATAGAAATAAGGATGTTTGGGAAAAAGATTCTATTTTTGAATAAAGTAGATATGAGAGCTTGAGCATGTTCAAGCCTAGAATTATTTTAAATTATTTTAGATAAGTAATTAAAACTTAGAATTTATTATTTTGATAGTTAATTGCAGATTAATAATTTTGGAGCATGAACAACTCTCTCTAAGGTGATGCAAGGGAGATCCAACATTTTCAGGTGGGCGGGATTCCTTGCTCATATGTATTATATAGATTTAAAATTTTAAGCATTTGTTCGAATAATTCTAGATTAATTATCATTGCCTTTCGAAATTGATTGAATTTGTTTGGTGTGCTTGAATAGCAGAGTGATGAATAATGAACTATCTCTTTTCACTCATAGTTATTTCATGACATGCATAAATAGGAGGAATGTATTACATAACATTGCTACTATGTAAATTGCATTTTATAACATTTATTATTTATTCGAACTGCTATTGAATTGCATACATAATTTGATTAATTCTCTATTGTGTTGTACAATGCTTGGGTATGATTGAACTTGTTTATAAGACTAAAATAAGATTGAAGGATTATTAAGAATCTATGTATCGGTACGATTGACAAGCCCAAGCCGGGTCGAGGTGGCATCTCCTATATGTCAATGCTTGAGATTGATGAGCCATAAGGCAGATTGTAGGTATTCCCAACCTTGAGCTGCCTGCAACAGCTAGAAATCTTTGGAAGCCAGTATGAGGCTGCTGGAAGTATTATCACTTGGACTGTGATACTAAAAGATGACTGATTTTAGATAGTACTTGAGACTTTCTATTGTTAGACCAGATCACAGGGAATACCGAAAGTGATCTTAACACTCTTTCGGTCTTAGATTTCAACCAAAACCAAATGAATGTTTGAAACGCCTAATGTCAGAAAGTGTTTTTCATGTTTTGGATTTGATCTGTATAATGTGTGTGGTATGTAGGAAGATCCATTGAGCTTTCGAGCTCACCCTAATATGATTTTTCAGGTACACATGGATGCAATGTGCAGTAGCCTACGTCAAAAAGACTTTTACTTTTAATTAGAAATCTCGTGGGGAGGTTATTCGGGATAAGAGGCTTTAGAGGTTGTACTTTGTTTATCTCACTTTGTAACCGAACTAGATGTGTGTTTTGTTTGATTTTAATTTTGTTGTTTTACATGTATTATCTTGGTTTTGAGATATTTGGCCAGCTTAGCCAATATAATTTGATTTTAATGATTTCATCCGCTGTAGCAATTAGTCTGATGATCTGACATTATTTGTTACATGAATTTTTGGTAAAATGATCGAGTTTATTTTGAATACTTCACTAACGAGAATTTTATTTGATATTGGTCTAAAACACTTTTCCTAAATTGGAGAAATTTAGCTTTGACTTACTTTTCCTGAACTTAAGATTTATTTTGAAAGTCAATGAAGTAAGAGACTATTTTAAAAAGTTGACAACTCGGTTCTCAGGAAAGGATAACTCGATGATTACGTACCAAAAAATTTGGACCTGAAACCGGGGTGTTACAGCTCTACCTTATCATTTATATCTGGATCTGCTGTTGATACTTAGACTAGTTAGGGCATCCATTTGGCTTGTATTCAGTACTACTGCTAGGGAACGTATTTACCCCAATGTGGTCTATGAGCATTGTGTGATTCGTGTCGGTAACCTAGAGATAGTGGTAGATCTGCGGGTCTTAGAATTTTTTGGAGTTTGATCTCATTCAAAGCATGGATTGGCTAGCCACTTATCACGCTTATGTTGATTGTTATGCTAAGTGTGTAGTATTCCCGGTCCTCAATCAGCCCGTAGTGGTGTTCAAGGGTAGAGGTTTAGATAAACCTAGCACCTAGGGCAGATTAGCGACATCAAAAGAAATGTGTACTTCAATGAATGTGGTTGCCCTAGATACTGGTAAACCTCCCATGCCGAGACTTGGGAATATTTCAGTGGTATGTGAGTTCCCTGAGGTGTTCCTTGATGATCTACTCAGCTTGCCTTCTAAGCGAGAGATCGATTTTGTCATTGAGTTGGTCTCGGGAACTGAGCCAATCTCAATAGCTCCTTACTGTATGACACCTAAGGAGTTATAGGAGTTGAAGGTTCAACTGGAAGAATTACTGGGCAAGGGTTTTATTTGACCTAGCGTATCACCCTGAGGAGCTCCTGTGTTATATGTAAGAAAGAAATATGGGAGTGTCTGCGTATGCATTGACTATAGACAGTTCAATAGGGTGACTATAAAGAATAAATACCCTCTTCCTCAGATTGATGATTTGTTTAATCAGTTAAAGGGTGCTAGAATATTCTCAAAGATTGATTTGCATTCAAGGTACCATCAACTACGTGTTAGGAGGAGGATGTACCAAATACAACTTTTTGGACTCGTTATGGGCACTATTAGTTCTTAGTTATGCCTTTTGGTGTAATGAATGCCCCAACGATGTTCATGGACATGATGCAATGGGTGTTCAACCCTTATCTTGATCAGTTTGTGATCATACTCATTGATGACATTCTGATCTACTCGAGGTCTAGAAAGGAGCATGCAGAACATCTTAAAGTGGTCTTATAGACTTTGAAGGAACACCGCCTATATGCAAAGCTGAGTAAGTGTGACTTCTAGTTGACAGAGGTTAAGTTTTTGGGTCATCTGGTTAGAGCTGAGGGTATATCTATTGATTCGGCCAAAGTCAAAGTGATTGTTGATTTGCTTAGACCTACCACAATGACCGAGATTCGTAGTTTCTTGGGTTTAGCAGGTTACTATTAGAGATTTATACAAAATTTCTCTTGCATCGTAGCATCGATGACTAAGCTAACCCAGAAGAATGTACCTTTTGTATGGACCTATAACTATAAGCATGCCTTTCTGGAGCTTAAACAAAGGTTGATAGCTGTGCCAGTTCTTTCTTATTTTGCCAGAACTAGGTTAAGAGTTAGCAATTTACATTGATTGATCAGGATTAGGCCTTGGTTGTATATTGATCCAAAATGACAGGGTCATAGCCTATGATTCCAAACAGTTAAAAGTTCATGAGAAGAACTACCCTGTCTATGATCTAGAACTAGCAGCTATTATTTTTGCACTCAAGATTTGGTGACATTATCTTTATGGTGAATGATTAATGCTGTATTCAGATCACAAGAGCCTCAAGTATGTTTTTTCCATAAAGATCTTAATATGAGGTAAAGGAAGTAGATGAAATTGCTAAAAGATTATGACTTTAGTATTGAACACCATTGTTAGCAACCCCGCAAGTGTACGAGATCGCAATAGTAATAACCGGTGAGACCGGATATCGTCCTCAGGGAACGTATAAAAATCAACTATCTAAAAACCCAATTTACTATCAATTTAAACTTTATTAAAGCTACAAATTTTATTGATTAAGAATTAGAATTAAACTTGTGAAAACAGTCAAATATAAAATTGAAAAGTAAATTACTGAAAACTCTTTATATTAAATTATCTAGGATAGTAAACTTTCTTGTGATCACCTTCAACGCCTATTTCAATTAATCACATTCCTCTGTCTTGTAGGTTCTAGCGTTAGTTATCAAAGCCTTCTCCCGATGTGCCTTAACACCTATTATTCTAATCACTAATACCCTCTCCCGACACGTACAGTAAATAGTCTAATGCATTAAACACAATTATAACGTGCAACCTCCTAGGCAATCAACAACCTCCCGGTCAATTGATTGATCTAAGTCTATAATTTGATTTTCAGA
>JAJIYU010005355.1:0-22452 GCA_030144865.1 Tinospora cordifolia
TTTTTTGTAATTTTCTGTGAAGGCTTCTCATAAACATTCATAGACCTGAGCCAGTAGTAATTCATCAAAACAAATTTATGCTGTCACATGAAATAAGCAAAAAATGTAGAAGACTCAGCGTCATAAGAAATTAAACAATGAAAATAAAAATAATTGAAAAAGTGGTGCTTTGATATTATTAGGTTCTGGTTTCTATTTACAGTATGAGCATCCACAGCGAGAACTGGGTGGACAAAGAATATAAATTTCTCCAAAGAAAAATTAAAAAAAAAAAAGAAAAATTAAAAATTGAGCTTTGCCAATGTTCATAAAATTCAGTTTGCATCCACTTTCATTAAGCTTGACAACCCTTAACTAAAGCGCTCTTCCACCAATGTTATTGAACTCGACACCCTTGCTCCTCCGCTTTCAAATAAATAAGCCCGCGTCGTATTCTCTGCAAAGATGAAAATGATATGACAATGTCAGGGAAGGTGTCAAAGAGGGTGAGGATACATCTAGCATAGCTTTTAAGTAGAAGAATGGTCAAGCACCTCACGAGTATCTCGCAATTGGAGGAGTTCCAATCTCTCAGATGGTATCAGATTCAATAGATTAACAAGCTGCAAACATGTGCCATTATTGACAATAAGATATCACATAGTTGATACAATCCAGCTACTAATAATCAACTGTTCATGAGGGGAAATACCCAGAAACTGAAGTGTTCAGGGTCCTGTGGACCAGGCATCCCTTCAGCTTGTAAAAGCTCTGTTTGCCGCCTTGATCTCCTATCTGCATGTTAAGATCATCATCATGAAACCCAAAATGCATCTGGCACATTTTCAGTCATTTGGAAAGATAGGTAAGAAATAACTAGCATGTGAAGCTACATGAAGAATCACAGTATTAGGCCATCTATACCAAATTCTCGATGGGTCGTTCACCATAAATCTTAGATCTATGGTAAAGAGTGCCATCTAATCTGTTTATTTGCAAGAATCAACATTTTTGCAAGTAGTAATGAAAATCTTAGTAACATAGGGATAAAAACTCGTATGGGCTTTAGCAGATTCAACAATGCTGCTAGTTATTGCCAGTCCCTCAATGCTGTATGCAGTACCTGTTGGGGCAACTTCTTTTGCCCTTCTTATCCATGAACGAGCTAGCTCTGCAGCATCCCTAGTCATTTCCTGCAACTATAAGCATGCCACAAAGATCATAAGGACCAGAATTCTCATGCAAGACCATCAGATAGATATTCAATGTGATGCAAAAGGTACAGATCACAACTAACTACATAAGAAACAACACATTTGGCAATTGGATAATAGTCCAATAAGAACTTTTTTTTGTTTTTTGAAGAGCAAACAAGCAAGTGATTTTTTATGGAGCAAACAAAATGCAAAGAAAAACAAACTCAGAAATCCCAAACCAAGGGGAGCATAAAATGCCCCACCCATCAATGCACCCTACTAACAGCTAACCCAACGCCTGCACAAATCTAAAATAGAGAACCCTCCCATTCAGCTTTGCACAAGTCACCCAATTTATGAGCCAACCACTTAGGCCCCTACCAAATGTTTAAACTGCTCCTACCATATGTTTAAACTGTCCATGAACAGAACCCAAAAACCCTTCTGTTCTTTTCAGTCCATATGGTTCATATGGTCCATAATGTTGCAACTGATGCAATTTTCCAAATTTCGTTTTTATTTTTTTTAAGAACGATATACTTCATTTTATGATTCAACTAGTTCACAGGGCCCCAACCTACCTATATAAGGCCAGGATTTAGAAAATCCAGTGTGAGACAGGCCCACTCTCCTAAAGGAGTTTAGAAAAATTCAAAGGAGAGAGCTAAGAGTTGGACCCACAGCCTCTTTGGTCATCCTTCTCCTCCAACCACCTGGCAATGCATTGATTGGTTCATTTCTCAAGTTTCTCTAACTCTACTGGTACAGTGATGAACATGTTCAAGATTCATGCACATGTGGATGGAGGGAGGTACAGCTACCCCCTCCTCTTCTAACAAAACTCCCCAAAAACCCTACAGAGAAAGTGTGGGTTCAATCCTGATTATATGCAGTAAAATGAACTAGAGTTGAGGGTTTAGGGTTGGTTCAGTGTTGCCAAAGGGAAGAAGTTTAATGATCCTAAGAAAACAAATGCATTGTAACCTAGAAAATCTTAGAAAATTGTAAGATAAGTAATAATCAAAAAAAGATTATGATTAGTATAATAGTATTGATATTGTCTAGGATTAGGAAAGCAAAATGCATTATTGAACACTCCCTTGGTAGAAGTTCCACCTTTTCATTTTCTATATCTTATGAGAAAACCAACTAGAAAATAGAAGTATCATCGATATCCGGAAAATGTATGAACAAATATACAGATTTTGCATAAAACTTAACCAACACTATAAGTAATATTCGCAATCCAGCATTGACTAGCATTCCATCAAAGCACTTTGGGATAGAAGTTTTCATAGAGTGATAGAGATAGAAGAATAAGGTAAGAGCCCACAACATACATCTTCCCTCTCTCTTGTCCCTTCTGGTGGATAAATATCCAGTATCCATTCAATCTCCGCAATGCGGTACCTTCAAAAAGATCGAAAAGGTTCCCTCATTTCAGAACTGATAAACACATGATACAAACACATTTATACATAAAAAGTAAAAGAACCAACCCATCTTGATCCCAAGATCTAATGATACGAAATCTCCTTCGACCTTCAACCTGCAGATGTTATCAGTTTTAATTAAATAGCAAACAAGGATACACTGTCTAGTCCAGCAAGGAAAAATAAAGGAAAGAGAGGAGATAGGAAGGAGGGAGGGGAAGAAGTGATATTCTGTGTGCATGTAACAACTGACAAGATACCAGATAAAAAATAAACAAAGTCATAAAATAGTTGTGCATAACCAAGAAAAATAAAAGGAAAGAGAGGATAGAGGAAGGACGGAGGGGAAGAAGTGATATTCTGTGTGCATGTGACAACTGACAAGATATCAGATAAAAACAAAGAAAGTCATAAAATAGTTGTGCAAAGCAAGACTAGGAAAGAATGACCAGAAAGAACGCATACATGAGAAATCAAAAACTAGTTTGCATGGTCAGAAAATGAAGGGCAGTCAACTTAAAAATTCGTTCCCATGAAAAGAGGGCACCATGATACTGTTGCATCAGCAAGTCTATTCAGATAAGGAGTATTATTTAAATTCTTTTATGCAATACCTTGACTATCTTTGTATGTTTTTATCCCAATCTTAGTCATCCAAGTCAAAAACATAACCCTCTTAGGAGGCTTACCTTATGAGAAAGAAAAGAAAATATTATGTCAATCCATCCACATGAATTCCGATTTTGTTAACAATGTTTATTACCAAGATGAAGACTGGTAACCAAAATTAATTCAATGACCACAAAGGAAGGGTATTGAATCTAGGTGACGTTCCCACTAATATAGAAGACGAGAGATCTTTCCATCAGGGACCATATGGACAAAATTATGACTGTCAACCAGATGAATCTATTTCTATTGTTTTTATTATTATTATTTTTTTTTTCTCCTATCAAGACATGGACCGAGTAAGTGGATTGATCCAGCAACCAAGAAAAAAGTCTTAACCTAGCCAATCTTCTCCTTCTCACCATCTTACAGACAATAGTTAAAGATATCCCATGTCTCACAATCAAAGTTGTGAATATTTTGCAATCAAAACCTCCTTCAAGAATAACAAACCTTTCTCCTAATTATACGTGCCCAACTAGATGAATTTGTGATGCATTAAACATGGCCAAGAACCAAGCAGATAAGGAAGACCTAGCCCTTCATATAGTTCAATTAAGTAGATTCATCTGAATCTGATAAAATACATCCTGGTTGTTAGCTACATGCTACCCACCGCAACCCTCCATCATTTAACCTTGAGACCAGCTGCACATGTAGCATGCAAATTAGGAACACAACCTCACACCAACAGCGCAGCGCAAAAAGAGCTCCCCCTCTCCATAAAAACCACATATCCCCACTCCTTTTTCCTTACTGCTCTTGAAGCAATGCAGCTTTAAAATGAAGGCCCCTTCATGAAATATCCTAAACTACAAAGTCTACAAATGAAAGATCTTTTGTATTAGATATTACTAAATACTTTGTCGGAGTTAAGCGGCTCAGGTTACCAGATGTTTGACCCAAATTCTGAAGTGTTATGACCAGATAGACATCCAATTTCCCCATCAGGGCCAAAACCCTAACCCTACCCGTAGTTGTGTGCAAGGATCAAAAGTTCAATTTTGACTTAACTTCAGTCATTTAAGAATTGAAATTAATTCAAATAAGTTTAATTCGACATGAGGAATTTTTGCGGAAAATTCACCACATCAGAGAAATTTAAGCAGCTGTTGTAAAAATGTTTAAATATCTAGTTTTATTGAGGTACAAGGTAAAAACTAGTATAAATAGGCACTGTTAATACATATAAATATCTATAAGCGACCCAACAAAAACGATCTTGTTAAATGGGTTGATGAATTTGAAATGATGGCCTTTAGTCTTAGTTCGTTTTCTTTGTTTGATATTTAATTCTATCCTTGCTTCTCAATCTCATATTTTGCCAGATTGAGTTATGTCATCCTTAACTTATTAGTTTATTGTTTAAATGAACAGTTGTTTAAATCTTGTTTTATAAGAGTTAAATAAAAGGATAAAGTTTATCTAAAAGAAGATGATTTTTGGGACTTCTAATTTATCTTTAAGTTTTAATCTTATTTCAACTTTATCTATTTATTTATTTTGCCTCTTTTCTTCTCAATTTGGTAAAACATATCCCACTAACTGCCTAAGTTGTTAGCTATTCAAATTATTTTTTAAGATTAATATTATTACTTGTTGGTTGTTGAGTTCAAAATAAGACATAATATAGCATTCAACTGACAAATATAGCATTTAGTTAATTCCTGGTTGAATTTCATCATCAGATCTTTTTGAATTTTATCAAGTTTTTGTCAAAATTTGGCCTTTCTGAATTGGAAAATTGAAATTTTATCAAAATAATGAGTTTTTGTCAAGTTTCCTGAAGGTTATTGAATTAAGTCGTTGAGCTTTTACAGTTTTCATTTTACATCCACTTCGGTGGTAAAGAGAGGGAAATAACTCATAATAGAAGTTCATCAAGTTCCGAAAAAGTCTCAGCATGATTGTGTGGACCAGTCAGTCAAGGTGAGCAGATCATTAGAGCCTCCCACTGCCCTGTCTTAAGCCATTGGTTCTTAAAGCTGAAGGTAATTCCAGTTCCTTTCACCATATTGAAGCATAAACAGAGGAAACAAGAAAAGCAATTAGCATTACCTCTAAGTAGAAGCGTCCATCTGGAAGTGGTTCACACCTACAAATCCAAATAAAGTTAGTCAGCAAGAATAAATTTTTCATTCTAGAACTCAAGACAAATAGAAAAAAAAATTGTGGTTTTTTGCCAGATCCCCATTTTCAGGCAATTTACACATATAAAGCAAGGAAAAAATAGTTTGAAATCTATGTGGACAACATTCTGTTATCCATTTTAAAATTTGACAAAACCTGGACCTATTACAAATGTGTGCAAAACCAAGTATTTACACAACATTCAGACAAGCTAAACCTCAAATGCATGCATAAGTGGGTTACGTGCAGCCCAAATCACATAGCATCCAAATGACCCCAAACCAAATCACCAAACCTAGTAGTTACAAGTGAAAGAAAACAACCATGGAAATCTTAAAATGGAGAACATTAAGAATCGACACCCACTCAGTTATTTCCACTTCACAAGCAAAATCAGCTATCGAACCTGTTGCAGAATCAATGCCAACCTACAACATTAAACAAAATAACAAGAGAAACTGTTCAAGCCTTTAAATTTAATGAAGAAGAAGCAGCAGAGACATTGTAATTGCCTACCATTCCCATCCGATGATTCCCTTCCATTATCCTCCTCACCTGTTTTCATAGGAAAAAAAAAAATCAAACTATTTTAGGTTCCAAAAAAAATATCAAAAGACAACAGAAGGGGGGACATAGCTACCGGTTTATTGGATATCAATAATCTATCTTAGAAAGCTCACTTGTCATAGGTTATCATTTGAAGTCAAGGACATGTGGACAATGAAGAAAGGAAAACAAATGGGTGCGGTCAACTACCACATTGCAAGTAACGTCACACCATTTTCTAAAAATTGTTTCATGGGGTATGCTTTGATGCACCCAGAAAATGCCTAAAGGCTTTAAGCTACAACATCGCATTCTGAGGCTTGCAAGTTTATTTTCATATCGAATTTCAATATTTATAATTATCCTTGGAAATCAAGTTACCAGGACAGTTTTTGGATTATTTTTTTAGCTTTTAAGAATATATTCTCTTTCGTTTAAGATAAATTGAACCTTAAATTGTTAAATGGCTGAAGGTGATCTTGGAAAAGACTCCCTAATAATATGACAAAACTCAACTCAACTAAGTATTTTCCCAACTACAAGGGATCAGCCACACAAATCAGCTTCTTCCATGCTACCATATTAGCACGAAGTCAACATTAGAATATGGCCTTTTGCTCATTCTAATCTCCAATCGTAATGGATCTTCAAGTTTCTTAACAGCTTTTCAAACACTAACCTAGTAATTTAAAACCTTGGTAAAAAAATCATTTTGATGCAACTTGCATTAACCAAAAAGTGGTGAAAAGCATCAAAAACCTAATATTTCTACACTTGTTCACTAACTTCTTATTTGTTTATTTTATCCTTCTAATAGTTTAAACACAACATTCAGGAAATTTGACTTATGATATGTGCTCATTTAGTTCTTAATGATGCTAATGATAATTTGAAACAATAAAAAGACTAAAGAGAAATCAGTTGAGTTTTCAAAGCATACACAACAACTGATTCACTTTTGGCTTATTTTAGATGTTTCTTCACATATATATTAAAACTATGAGGCTTTGGCCTCATAACACCTCAAGGCTTACATTTTGACAGACTCTCTCCATTACACCTAAGCCTTTCTTTTTTAAAAGAAAGAGACTAGATCATTCAACAATCCTCAAAGGAAAGTACAAATGAAGTCTCAAAAAGAATGCATGCTCTAATTAAACTTGACAAAGTAAACCAATTCAGAGAATTCTACAAAGTCAACAAGGAGGTTCCTTACATTTTATTTGATCCAAGAAACAATTCCCTACATAGAAGGATCCACAAAGATACACAAAGGAGTACTAAATATTAGTGTGATCAAACTCCTCAGAAAAGCTTGAAGGTGCCAGATTCATGCACTTATAATAACACATTCCTATTAATCTCTTTAATGACCAAATTTGAAAAGGCAAGGTGAAATGATAACAAGTGAAGGAATGATCATCTTCTTCGAAGAGAATACACTACTCTAGAGATACACAAAGTATAACCTCCTTTGAGAAATATTTAAAACATCATCTTATCATCAGCAAGTAAAACGAACCGAAGACCTTGACTTCAATTGAGAATTTGGTCTTACGAGGAAAGTAAAGTAATCAAAATTGCAGAGATTGGGTTGACTCCAGAGGACGTGAAAAAGAGATTTCAAACTTTATTGAGATACCAATGCTTCTACATCATTGCAATTTGCAAAAATAAAAACAAATGACAATATACAACCTTCACATTGCCACATACTAAATAAAAAACAAACTAGAAGTATGTTAAAGAGTTGAGAATCTAGTAACATGAATGATATAACTCAAGAAACTAAGAAAAAAATTAACACAGCTGCAATGCAGTAACTCATGCTATTCTACTAAATGAGTCTTACTTTAAGGTTTTTTAGAATTAGGTTTGAAAAGAAGAGAACATACAGTAAATGGATCCTCCTTGTTACCTTTTATACCCTGGTAGCCTTTCTAAAATTTACTCTTAAATAACAATAAGCTTGGAAGAAATTATAAATAATTATAAATAAGCCCAAATGATATGAGATTTTAAATGTCTCCTTCTTATTGTTTGCTTTGCTAACTGCTAAGGTGAATCAGTCTAAAGATGTCTGGCAATGCCTAAACAACAAAACAACTCAACTCCACTTGACTACTCATTTCCATGAAATCATTTCCTACAAAGAAGATAAAGAAAGAGTAGGAGAAAGAATGAACCAAAAAAAATAAAAAATCTGATCCACATTTTTTTCAGCTGGGCATGTCAAAACCTACACTCTAAACTAGTGTTGTCAAGGCACCACCTAGGCATCCAGGCCCCCTCACCGCCTAGGCATTGGGAGGGCTTCTCTATAAATTTAAAAAAAATAGGAGGGCTTTTAATTTTTTTTTTTAATTTTAACCTAAATCTAATAACTCTGTTCTCAAACCTCTCAAAGTCAAACGACTTGAACCAGTTCCGACAATCGTCTCTAAGACTCCAATGATCATCTCCGAACTCCTACGAGCAACTCTGACGTCTTCTTCGGTGAGCGAATCTAACGAGTCTCTCTCTCTCTCTCTCTCTCTCACACACACACACACACACACAAAAGAGTAAGGGAGAAATAAATAAATAAATATTTATTGGCCTTTAAATAATTATTTTAAGGGCCGCCTATGCCTCACCTCACCTTATGAAAGCTTATCGTCTTAAATCGTCTTACCGCCTTGACAACACTACTTTAAACTACTAAACCTACAAGCTATTTGTTAAGTACCAATGAAATTTATATTTATCCAAATAAATGAACAGGGGCAAAATAAAATGCACAACACAAAGACCCACATACATCCAAAGGCTTCAATGTTTGAATCTAGAGATGGATCATGAGCTTAATACACATTAGATAAAGAAGTATGGGTGCCAAGTAGAAGCTCGAAAATGTATATAGAGAAAACACTAAAATTTGATAGAATATTACTTGCATTTTTCAAAAGCAGTGACTTCTTTCTTAGTATACTAGAAAACCATGGTTCAAAAATTACCCAAAATCCCGAGAAATTCTATCATTTTTTTTTCCTTTTCTTTGGCAATCAAGCGCAAAATGGATAAACAATTTAAAAAATTAAAAAAATTCCCAAAATAATTTTATGAATTTTTTAAAACACGGACAAAATTTGCTAAATTTTCTATTTTTCAATTCAAAAATGCAAAATCTTAATGAAATTTAATAAAATTTCATAAAATTTGACAAAGAAGTATAAAAAACAAAAAACAAAAAAAAAAAAACCTTATTTCGTGTCAAATTAAATATTAAAATAAGATTGATTTTTATAGGTCACTTAACAGTATTTTTATGGATCAAAGGTGTCTATTTACATTATTTTTTTAACCTTCACAAAATAAATCTAGATATTTAAACATATATGCAAAAACAGTATTTTTATGGATCAAAGGTGTCTATTTACATTATTTTTTAACCTTCACAAAATAAATCTAGATATTTAAACATATATGCAAAAAATTCTTTAAACTTCTCTCTTTTAGTGACTTTTTACACACACACACACTCACAAATAAACAAATAAAATAAAATAAAATAAAAAAATAAACTCAATGTTGAATTAAATTCTCCAAACTAGTTCAATTTTCAAGAAACTGAAGTCTAAGTCTGAGTCAAATTTGTAGAAAACCAACAACTTTCAATGACAGTATGTTGATTCTCTACCCTCTTCCATTTCGAAAACCATGCCTTTGCGACCATGTCTAGAAAGTCAACTTGTTCAGTTTCATGTCTTGAAGATGTATCTTGCAGTATCAATCTAAATCAGAAGACAACAGATTACTTCCTATAATAAAGTGATATATTATATAACTATGAGCTTATCAACATAAGCAACATTAAATATAAGATGATACAAAAGCTTCGGAAATTATCTCCAGGATGCCAGTAGGCAACTAATTGGTCAAACACATAATAGTGGATAGTGGGTTTAAATTTAATCTTGGTAAAAAATAACATCTATATTTACAAAAACCACCAGCACTGATCAGGAAAAAACTTTAAAAGGGAAAAAAAGCATATAACAGCAGATCTCTAATTCAATATTTAGCAAAGATAGGCTATACATAAGTTCATCAATCAGACTATCCGGCAGGTTGGATGAGCCACAGTCTAAACAGTTATCAACATAACAACCTAAATTTTTCAATTTAATATTTTATCAACATCATTCTTAATTCCCCGAACTTAAGGTATCAAGCTAGCACATTATGGTCATTTGCAGATATCAATCGTTCATCTAAATTCACATGCCACCTGGCAATATAACCATCATATCATGTCAAAAGCATAGTTGAAGCATACTGATTTTCATCTGCATTCAAATGCCATCTTCTAACAACAAGTCCATGTCATGTCAAGATTATATTTTAGTACAATACAAAACAAGTGAACCACATCTCGAATTATATATTACATATAAAAGCTCAAATCACATATCTTACCATATAATAAATACAAAAGTCCAATATGCATTTATGCAAACAATTATGACGCAGTAGACCAACTTACCATAAGTCGGTACCGAGGCTCAAATATATTGAGAGAAAGCTTCTGGCATGGCAGGACAACATCCATGACAAAAAGAGGCATCAAATCAGCGCCTAAGTTTGCCAAACTATCATGCTCTGACTTTCGTTCAGCATACTCCTCTGGAAAGTTCTTTTGAATTATGTTCTTCAATGTCACACTGATGAAATCCAAGCAAAGAAATAGAACTAAAAGACTACAACAGTTGGACCATTGGAAAACATAAAGAAAGAGCATTAATTAAATACAAGGGGAACATGGAGTTGGAATGAAGACATAAAAAGCTTTCATCTGTGCACACGTCAGTCGTAAGGTCTGCATGTGTGAATATGAGCACCACAACCCTTAGTTCTCTTATGACAGATGCTTACTAGTTCAAAGATGAACTTATCAGATATTGAACCCTCTGCTTCATTATTCTTTGATTAGAGGCAACACTCAGGGTGGCACAAAATGTCATATGATAACGTTTACATAATGAAGAGTTTTTGATAGGTCCCAACTATAGTGGTTAGTTAATGGTACTTAGTTCAGTTTGAAACGTTAGTATAAATAATGTAGGCTCATGTATCGTTCCACAACTGGTCATTTTAGTGTGAGTTTATTTTGGGAGAGTGTAGCCTCTCGAATTGGTTAGTTATTTTCGTGATTACTGTTATATTATATTAATTTTTTAATAAAATTCTAATTTGCAATTTGGGTTCCTATCAAATTCATGTCAGAGCATTGATACATTGCTTCTTTGACAAAGGATGCTCGTCTCAATAAATTGGAGAACAACATTAAAGAGGTCAAAGAGGAATTGCAGTGCCTGTCAGAGTTGGAATGGAAGATGGGTCTGCTTGCTCAAAATGCAGTGAAGTTGATGCACATAACTGGTGATATGAATCAAAATATGAAATCCCTATCTCAAGCGTTCTCAAATGGAGAATCAAAGGCAGAGAATGGAGTTGAGCAGCTTAATTGCATTCAAACCATCCTGAAGGATCACAACAACAGAACTGATCAATCAAATATCAACGATGTTGAGATCATCACAGCAGTTCCCAACATCAAATCTGATTCTGAGATATTATGATACAGACTTCCATCAATTCAGCCAACAACATTTTTGATACAATGTCTGCAGTTGATCAAAGGCTCTCAGATCCAAATGGTCAGACATCAGTTATGGTCACTCAAAGCCAGTCACAAAGAGAACGAACCAGTAGATTGCAAGATTTCGTTACAAAGCATTCGTTGTAGGCATAGCAGTTGCAGTCACTCTTACATGTCGGAGATCATGAAAAAGAAGATTAGATCAAAAAAGAAGAACATTGCAAAGCAGCTCAATTCAATTCATTTGTAGCACACTTATGATGGTCGTAAGTCGATGTGAGAACAATGAAACAGAAGAAGAAGAAGAAGAAGAAGAAAGAGCAGAGACAGCCATGGATATTGATCTAGTAGTAGGTGGGAAGAGCTACACCGAAATCCGATGATATTTTACTCAAGTTTCTCAACAAGTCAATGTTGCCAGGCATTGCCAAAACACCTAGCCCCCTCGAGTGACTAGGCAGTAGCCCTGTTGCTTTGGGAAGACAGTTATAATTAATCTTTCAAATTTTTATTTCAAATCTTAAATTAATAAAAACTATATAATATATTACAATATATATATATATATATGGAGTGAGGGACCAATGAATAAATAAATAATTCTTCAACAACCTCTGAATAATTATTTTATGATCCACCTTAGACTCACCTAGGCCCTGTCTTACATAAGCTTACTTCCTAACTCCTCCTTTCTACCTTGACAACAATGGTACTAGTTCTTGGTTCAAACAACCGAGAGAAAGTTCAATGCGTGATTTTGAAGCAAATCGAGCTAAAAAGGGATGTTGTGGAGGAATTCGAAATTGGTGACTACAAGATGCCAAATATGGCACATGTGATGTCTTTCAATACCAATGGTTGCACAAAGATCCAATGCTTTTTATCCATCTTCAAATAGCTTGATGCCTATGGATCTATCTAAGACAATGTTCAAATCTACAACTTCTTCAATCTTCGCAATGGATTTCAAAACACATGTTTTTTTGCAAGCAAAAGATGAAGCCATGGAAGCATAAAGCAACAAGCACAGGTTATGTCCTCATTACCTACAAAATCATCTCAGTCCAAACTACACTAATGTGCGACAATGGCTTGTTGTCCCAAAACCACCATAACCTCATCTTCCCCAATCAAGTGTTCATTCTCACTCTCCTCTTCTTCCCTTGACACTGATGCTAGAGCCAAAGTAGGTTGCTTTGGTATTGGGGTCATTGGTCACATCTCGAGTCTTATGAGCTGCAAGCCAACCTTTTAAAGATCACAATCCACTCATGCAATTCAATTTCTCTGGTTGAGATCATCATAGGATAAGGGTTTTCTCAAACTCACCATCCACTCGGAGTAGGTCATCATTGTTTTAGTTGGTTTCAAGGTGAAGATTAAGATTCAGAGAGAGATATAAACGGAATGGCGTCATATTAATTGAGTTTTCATGGACAAGTCAAAAGTGGGAAAAAAATAAAATAAATGAGAAAGAAATGAGGAAAACTATTTGCAATTTTCCTCTTTTCTGTTCATAAAATTAAAAAAAAAAAAAAACCCAACAACTGTTAGGGCACTAAATATGTCTTAATATGAAAAAAGTTCCTTCAAGGTTGATTTTATTGGCAGAGTAATAATAGATCCCAACTATAGTGATTAGTTGGTGGTGCTAAGGTTAATTTGTAATGTTAATATAAATAGCGTAGACAGTCATGCATCATTCCTCAGCTGGTCATTTGGTGAGAAGTTATTTTGGGAGAGTCTTGCCCTCTCTAATTCACTAGTTATTTTTGTGATTACTGTTACAATGAGATTCTCAATAAAATTCTGATTTACAATTTGAGTTCCTATTAGTTTTCACCCAGGTATGCTTGTTCTAAGTCCAGCAGCATCTCTTACATAAGGAACAAGGTAGAAGAACCCATCTTTCCATCAGATTCTATTGAGGCATATTTCCATATTGAATCAACAAAAACCAATAATAGCCATACCTAATTGAGTATCTCCTGGGACTGATAAAGAGCACTGTCCGGCACATAGGACATTTATTTCCTGATAACAAATGTTAGTCAGATGCAAGAAACGCAATCAAATGGTTCTTTTCAATTGGCAGAAGAGTACCATGGTCCATGGACTGAAATAGACATGCACGGCAAAAAGAATGCCCACAAGGAGTTGTTATAGGTTCATACAGCAACTTCAAACAAAGTGTGCAATCAAATTCATCGGTACGTTGTAATTTCTCGTGTTTCCTTCTGATCAAGTTAGCCATCTTCGTTTCCAACTTCAAAAGTAAGACCTGAAGGGAATTACTGGAATTTTTGTGGGACAAGCATTAATGTTTAAGAAATAAATAAGAATACAATAAGTCCAGGAAAACCAACTAAAGCAGCACAATTAAGGTTCACAAACAATAAAGCATATCTGGGTTTTACCTAAGGGGATCAACTTGCAGTCCTGACAGAAGAGTGTCACGTGCCTCCTCATATCTTTCTAGCTGAGAAATAATGGTAAAAAATATCACAAAATTACCACAACTGATAAAACCCATCAGCACCTCGCAGATTATCATAAGTTATGAATACAAAAACAGTCTCATCATCATCTATTAAAACTACAATGTTTCAAGTAATACATAGCCTCTTCATACTTTGTAAAAGGCAAATATATGGAGTACATGAACAACTTTGATACGAGAATTTCTAACAATCAACAACCATTAGCTACTACCAACAAAAAATGCATAATCAAGGACATGGGAAAAACCCAACTAGTGACATATATAAGAGACATGGTTTGGACCTCACAATTAAAACAAAAATGTTGTATGCCAATGGATGGAAAATGAAGCCTTCTTTGACGCAACACAACCATGAAATCTTAGTTGAGCGCTTCTATGTACCAAAACACTTGAAGAGAAGAATGTACTTATCTATCCAATAAATGTATTTTCTAATATATGTTAGGACTTAATAGTATAGAATGTTTAGAATAAAATGACAGGAAATTATAAATGAGCATGAATGACATTGGGGCATGAAAAAGTCTTATCTCTTTTTTATTGGCCCTTTTTTCCTTCTTATAGTTCATATACATGATAATGACAAATGCTGTCATGTGAACTTATGGATAAGAGACTTAAACGGACTTAAGACTCACAAATACACTTCAAATTTAAGAGAAATGCTGATCTAACAACAAAAAGTTGCAACTGCACCTGTTTATCCATTAAATTATTTACACAATTTAAGATGTCAAAAACCTTAATATCCAATGGACACATGCAATTGTAATTTTTCTCAAAAATTAAATTCACACTCTACACAATAATGTGTCTAGTATGTACAAAACTCTGATGTAAAATAATGAATAAAAGGTTAATAAATCAAGTAACATTTCAATAAAAAAATTTTAAAAAAAACTATACGATTTCCTAAATCAATGAATGATGAGATTGGTTCTTTAATCGTGACCAATGCCCTTGCAGCACAAAAAGACAACATAAGCTTAAAACTGCCTTATTGTTTGACATCCGAAAGTTTTCCCTTAAAGCTTTGTCTTATTTCTTGACAGCCAAAAGTTTTCCCTTATTGACAGCATCTTTCATACCCCAGCAAGCCTTTGCAGCTCTGTCGATAACTCAGATAAAACTTGCTACCAAAATTCCAAAGGTATACCATAACATAAATTCCTCATATTACTTTAGAGAATATGAGATATAGATACTTGGTTAAAAAGACTAATAGCGAAAGTTGGCCCCAGTCGCTCATATACAAGTTCTACAAGATATATTTCCACGTTTATGTGATGGTCAAGACATAATGTTACTATACCAGAAAACAACTGAAACTAGTCCCGAGGTCACCAATGTAAGCTATCTTTTCTGTCAAACTGCAACTTTTATGAAATAGAGAAGAAGAAAAAGGACTTAATAGTAATATTTATTGAAGTTCATAAAAACCTGAAACATGAAAAAAGGCTAAAAACGAGAAGTCCAAATTCTTTTCTGTCAGAGGCCTCCACGAATTATGGCCCAGCAATGCAGCTTTTTCTGTTTTTCTTTTGGGAGGGTTGCGATCTTGGTGTGAAAACCAGACAAAGAGAAAAAAAATATACCAAAAGACATGCTCTAAAGTTAAAAAATAAATAAATAAATAACAACATGCTTACCAATATTAGAGCATTCGCCTTGAGATAATAAGATTTTGCTGAATTTCTCAAAACATTCATCACCTTCTCAGCATCCTTCAGTGCAAGCTAAAATGATGATTAAGAAAACAGAAAATAGCATTCATTAATGATCATGCAAAGGAACATAAGCTAGTATTTTATTTAATACAAGAGCAAGATAAATGCTACAAGGCGTACTTCAGCATGAGTTGTAGGGTCTAGCCCATTCACTGGTTGATATTCAGAATCTGATGCTGATCTGTTTTTCAGAAATTGGCTAATCCTGGTAATAAAAGCCATCAGGCCAAGAACAGATACATTAACAATTTTGAGCCTTAAAGATATAAGAGAAAAATCCATCTCCCACCAAGACAAAATTCAATAATCTGATCTCACAAAGAAAATTAAATTTGTAAATAAAAATGCTTGGTAGAATGAGCAACTTAATATTGGAGAATGCTTCCAAATGAAGCAAATCTGCGGGAGTTTCCACTTGAAGAACCCTGCTCTGACATGCTAAATGACTATTGGAGGGTGACGGTAGTTGCTGTTATTTGGTCAGTTTGGAACAATAAATATGTCTTTTGAAGATCAAGAAAGAGATAAGATTGGTCAGTGCAAGTAATCTTTCAAAAGGTTATTGGCTGGATGGATAAAATAAGGGGTTGGGAACCTATTTTGGATTGCATATCATGATAGCTAAAGCAATGCTTCTCCTTAAAGCAACATAGGCTGAATATATTTCTGTCAACTATATTGTTTATTGAAAAATAAAAGAAAATAAAATAAAAGCCATTGGTAACAAAAAGACAATTACGAAAGAAACTTCACCTGCCAAAAGCAACACTTCTGTTGCTAAGAATTATTGGATCGCCAGGTTTGAGGTTGTGAGCTTTGCAATAGCAAGTTATCGCCTGATAAGAACAATCATCGACATGATTAAAATTCACAACTTTATAGCACATATCCAAAAGCAATTTGGAAAAGAGTTATGTAAAATGTTTATTCAAATATATATGTATATGTGTAGCCATTAGGGTCTTGACAATGTTAGGAAGAAGGGGTCACGACCAAAGAGGTCATCAATGCGACTCTCCTCCCTTGAGCTGCCCAAACTCCTCATGGGTGGTGGGCCTGTCTCACACCCTCAATGTCCCAAGTCCTAGCCTTATGGGCGGGTGAGGGCCTTGCGAACTAGTCAAATAGCAAGAGAATGATACCATGGTATCACAGGAGTGTATGCGTGTGCACATGAAATGTGAGAGATGTTAAGAAGTGCAATATATAGAAAAGTGAAACTGTGTAGAACAAATATAATGTAAATTCTTTGATTAATTTAAAGCATTCCTACTTACTTCACACATAGACCTTTAATTTACACAAATAGATGTGCATTAAGCAAATCTCCAATCTTTACATATGCACGTGCATGCTGTTGTTTTCGCAATAGGTCACAAACGTATGTGCATTATTGAAATTTGATCCGAACCGACTCATCAACTTATTATTAAGTGCCCCGCATTGTCATTTTCTTGGTAAAAAATATTTGCCTTCATAATCCTAAATAAGCTTAAGCTCAAAGTCATCTATGGCTAAACTCAACTAAAGTCAACGAAGCCTATTACTATACGGGGCCAACTGCAACCACAAGAATCTATTCCAAGAATGCATTACAAGTAGATATATATTTCTTCATTATCTCAAGATTTTTTGTTTTTTTTTTTTGCCTCCATCAATATTTTTCACTAAAAATAGGACATCATTCATAATAGCGCATATAATAACCTTTACTTTATCCATCCAGTTCTTATCTATCTTAACTTTAAAAAATAAAAAATAAAAAAATAAAAGAGAGAGAGAGAGAGAGAGAGAGAGAGAGAGAGAGAAATATCGTCCTTCAAGAATGTTTATTTCCATTTGCATCTTTAAATGGTTTACTTATGTTCAAATTAGTATTCGAATTCCAATTACACTTCAGTTTATTAATGTTTTACTTCTGTACCATGCAACATTTTGTTCCATAAAGCATGACTAGGTCTTACAATTTTTTTTCTCTCAATTTCAAAGTTCAATTATATTGTTGTGGAGAAGAGATCACTCAATGGTATTGTAAAAACCAATAAGTGGGATTGCAAGTATCAATCAATGGGGTTGCGAATAAAAACAGCAAAATGGAGATATCAATCGGTGGATTTTGCATATCAGTCAATGGCCTGCAATAGCAACAAAACCAGGGAAAGCATGTAGAAAAGACAGTTATTTTTTGCTGATAAGTATTAGTTAGTGATACTCACTCAGTGAGTCTTTTCTTCCATGATAAATTGTTTGCATCTCTCCCAAATTGCTTATCAATGGACCGAGGATGAAGGGGGGAAAATTAATAATCGTGGAGTAGATCATAAAACCTAACCTCATAATATCTTGGTCTTCTAATTATTCTTAGTTTGACAATGCAAACTATATTATCATAGATACTCTATTAATGTTATACTGCTTTTACTTTGTGACCACACATCTCTTATTCCTCCTCCTTTATAATGAATAGTGAGCCCAA
The DNA here is from genome assembly GCA_030144865.1 of Tinospora cordifolia. Taxonomy (NCBI): domain Eukaryota; kingdom Viridiplantae; phylum Streptophyta; class Magnoliopsida; order Ranunculales; family Menispermaceae; genus Tinospora; species Tinospora cordifolia. The sequence goes on from JAJIYU010005355.1 coordinate 18,301, forward strand.
ATAGAATAGTCTTCAGTCTTTCATGTCTCTCCACTCATTACTATATCCACTAAAGTAAAAACTTTTTCATGACAAAACAAATGATGATATTATTAGCAGCAAAGCAATAGTAATCCAACAAATTTGACCAATATGCCAACCCAAATTACCAAGCTTAAGTTTGAAGAGCTTTAAAATTTTGCAAACAGCTCTGCTAGTCGAAGACCTAACTAGACAAAGAAGGCCCTTGCATTACAACTAATGCTGAGACCCACTAACTCGTCATGAACTTAATGACCTCCCATAATCAATTCTCTCCTTCGCTCTATTATTGAAAAATTAATAATTTCTAGCACAGAAAATATGCCACAAAGTGTTGGAGGTTATGAATGCCACTTCCTTCGCAGCACTGGATCCGATTGTGTGATGAGATAAAGATAAACAATCTTCAATCCAAACAAACAGAACCAGCTGTCCCAGATACACCTCACCTAGGGACAATGCAAGAAGATGGTGATCTGGGTCCTCACCTGATTCAAAACAAATGATACAACATTGTGGAGAGAAGAATGTCATAAGGTATCGTCTTTGTAGTAAATTATTGGCAAATATTTATGGCCATCCAAACACCTTTGCTTAGGATGGAATCTGGGTTTTCCAGCTAATTGTCGATCATGGAAAGTGATCAGAGATAAAGAAGGAGATGATAGGAGATTGCCCACAAATAAATTACTAGAAAATAACTCATTAAGTTCTAAATTGATTATTCTCTCGTAAATCCACTAAAAATAACATTTAATGATTAATATGTCCATTGCTCTCCTACCAACCTTACAAATCTTTTAGATTATAAAATCACTCTCTGATCAAATATTAATCTTCAGTTGCTCAATGAGATTAGACCCATACATACTGCATAAACACGGTAGAGTAGAAAATTCTCATAATTGTATTCTTTAATTGCTTGATAAAATTAGCTAGTACACAAGGCCACGGATGGGCTGGAACAAAAGGTAACCAAAAGTACAAAATTCTCATTATAACATTTCAAAAGGTGCAAGGTCTAGAACATCAAAAAAAATAAAATAAAAATAAAAATCTTTCTAACACAAATATGACCATTTCTTTTACAATTCATTTTATTGTTCAAAAAGAATCAAAGGCATAACAACATTTGTTGGACAAAGGTATGCACAAGATAGAATTCTCAAACATTTTCTTAGAAAGATTTGGTGTCATTGCTAATGATCCGACCATCTGTGCACATACTGTAATCTGAAAAATCCCCACAACACCTGCAGCAGTTCTGAATGGTTGTTATGATGTCATAGATATGAGTAACAATCATGCAAACTGAGTGTTCTAGTCTTAAATGCCAAGAAGAAACGTATCTCACCCTCCTAATGGTTAAGTTTTCTACTGAAATTAGTCAAGCTGACCACAAGATGAAGTCCTACCTTTGGGTAACCCTCTGCACAAGGAAGTAATAGGGTCCATCTGAAATGGTAATAGATTCCAAGAATGCATATGGTATGGGGCACCGGATAGTAGTGTTCCACTACTGACCTCCAAATACATACCTGAATTATATTATACACAAGCACTGACCTGGCCTGCAGGGCCAGGTACTTCATGTTTGAACTTCTACAAGATTCCATAGCTAGTGTCACTTATAGTCTGCAAACCTTTTCCAGATATTACAGCTTTTTAATGTTAAATGCGACATGTGAGGATTAGTTTTCGACTTTTTTCATTCAGTAATTCCAATTTTAGGTTTGAAGTCCCTCACAAGCAACACTGTGCTCAAATTAACAACTCAATTACCAGAAAGACAGAAGCTTTTTTTTTTTTTTCACAAATCGATTTTTGTAATGGAACAACTCAAGAAAGCCCTCGACAACAACAAGAACACTAATAAACTCCAAATCCAGAACAGGAAAGAAATGATAGAACAATCGAAACTCCAAAAGAGCTCCAGAAAATTCTTCACAACCGCACCTCTTCAATCCGATTCTCCTGAAAAGCTCGATTGCCCTTCTGCATTAACTCGAAAACCTGACTAACTCGCTCCCACGGCAAACTCGACGTCGCTTGATAATCCTAACATCTCAAAAACTTTCCATTATTCAGCGGCAGATCAACACTAACAAGAATTCTACAAAAAACCAAAACCTCACCCATGAAAACTCCTCGATGTCATCGAACCTGTCGGAGGAGCCGTCACCACCACCGGAAGAACCAGAAGCTGTGTGCGCCATCCGAGAAGCGATCGGAGACTTGGAACGAAATTGAACTGCAAGGAAACCCTAAGAGAGAATGGAGCACTGAAATACAGAACTCAACAATCTGAAATGCCCGACGTGTGGTATGGTTCTGTATCTACATCCACCATTTTTACATGGACCAAATTCATATACGTGTTCGCTCTCGTTTTCTTTGAGGGCAGTGATTGCCAGCTTTAAATAAAAATGAAAATGATCTTTTTTTTAGTTTTTTTTAATGATTTATTTATTTTATTTGTCGAAATAAAAATTAATAGTAAATAATTTTCTTCTGTTTTTTAATTTTGTAACTTTTATTGGCGAAAGGTTTGGGAGGACAAACGGCCACATTTGCCCGGCCTAGATTATCTGCGAACTACAGAAGGGGAAACAGTTAACTATTAACGTGGTAATAATGGCAAATGATGTGACACTTGCATGGCAAATGTATTCATACGTTCGGTGCGGACAGAGCGGACAGAGCGTATGAGTTTGTAAATAAATTATTTAAAAAATAAATTAAAAAAATAATAATAATTAACTGAACATTGAGCGTTTGGTCGAGCGCTTTATTGAGCACGTTACAAACGCCCTTAGGACCAATTATTACAAATATTTTGTACTGTTACAAAAATAAAATACCTTTGTTATAAAAAAATTTTAAAAATTTTAAAAAAATTAGAAGAGAATAAAAATTATATAAGAAAAAAAGAGAGCTTTTTTTTTAATTAATGTAACTTTTAAATAATTTTACTATGTAGTAGAAATGAATGGTAAAAGCTCTATTCATAGAATTTTTTTCTTAATTGATAAATAACTTTCAATGATCAAAATTAATTTTTTAAATACTAAAAAAGACTAACGAATCTAATTAATTCTTTAATTATTAAAAAAGATTAATTACCAGTTGTTATCTTCCTTACTAAAGAAAGATGGCTCTAATTAATTTCTTATTCGTTAAATAATTAATTGCATTAATATTATATTATTATATTATATCATCATTATTTAATAATATTCATAACAAAACCTTTTTTTAACTAGGTTTTTATTACAAAATATTTTATTATATTGAAAGCTTTTGTCTTTAAAAACTATGCCTTTTAATACAATTTTTTACTTCAGAAAATTTATGTAAATATTTTCCAAACATACTGTTTAGAAAAAAGCAGAAACCCACAAAATCCTTGTTTCAATTTGAGTGATCCATATTATGTAAATAAAAATATGATGACCCATAATCATCAAAGTGAGGCATAAGCAGGGAAAAAAATATACAAAATAAAACATCAAATATAAATCTAATCAATTTGTCTTACAAGATAAACAAAAAAAAACAAAGCATATTTTAGTCCTTGATACCAATGTTAAACTATATATATATAATTAACAAGATATAAAAGAGTGTTACCAAAATTTCAGTGATGTTTCACATATTTTTTGTCATTAAAAAGTTAACCTTATTAGATTGCACTACAAATTGAATACAATATAGATTCACAATACAAATATTTTAATTACTTTAATGGGAGGATAATTAATCACTAATATTTCTTTTTCGTTGTATATTTTTTATTATCATCAATTAGAATGATAAACCTATTTAAATAATAGATAAATGGTTACAACCAAGAGATATATACCTTTGGTTTAACCAAAAGTCACGTACGGTTTACATAAACCGTTTCTAATAAACGATTTCAACTGACCATTTCCTACACATTTTTCATTGAAATCTATAAATACTAGGTTTCTATACCAAAAGATTTTATAAATACCTGGTTTCTTCGTGTATCGAGTTACATTGTAACAAAATCTACACCAAAATAATAAAATTTTGTGGTCACTTGATTTCACATGGAAGCCAACCTTGGCACAACCTTCATGTTAAGAGAGAGAGAGAGAGAGAGAG
>JAJIYU010005356.1:0-22531 GCA_030144865.1 Tinospora cordifolia
ATAGTTGATAATTTATAATTTGGCTTGAAAGTAATATATGAGTTAGTCTAATAATTATGGAATACTTGAAGGAGAGAATATCCAATTAATAACATTTTCTCATGTTTATTTGTTTTTTAAAATTCATTTAATATGAATCTCATAAAAATGTTGTTGATAGATTCATTATAATAAAAATTGCATATGAAGTTGCATTATATTATATAAACATGAAGTTTATATTATAGGTTATGTAATATTATAATATTAAAACCTCATGAAATGCAAATTATATAAGAAATTATTTTTCCCCTTGAATATGCTCATAAGGTATAAATGTCATGTATAATTTCCTGAATTAAATGATATTTTGAATGAAACATAGTTTATGGTAGTAAATATTATTTTATATTTTGCTTAAATAATATTTTTAGCAAAATGATATGATATATTGAAAAATGTCCTCATTTATTTTTTGGGCAAAATAAGAAATTCAAAAGAGTTTATAATTTTATTAGAGCATTATATGAAGTTAATTGAAATATATTGTGATTAAGAACTAGGAGATATTTCACACAAATATATTATATTTTGACCAAAGTTAGCCAAGCTTCAACCTTCAATCATATTTTAATTATTAATATTCATGTCAAAATATTTTTAAAGCCTCAATTACATAATCGACACATGTATAACAAAGCAATTTTATTGTCATTAAGGAGAGAAGTACCGAGTTAGAATAATAACATATAAAATTGTAAATACAATATGAGACTATAAGTCGGGACCCCTCTCCTAGTGTGAAGGGCGAGTCGACTGACACAGGACCCTGATAATTTTACTCGCAAGCCGAGTTTGCCAAAACATTGTTAAACCTCCATTTTATCCATATACAACATCATCAGAGTAATTATAAGAGATACAGAAATAGTTAAACAATAAATTATAGCAGAATTTTTTATTTTTTTAAGTTAAAAAAATATTTATGTACAGTCTTTCCTATATAGCAGTAGCGAAAATGTGATAGTCAAAATATCTTCAAATTTTTCCTCACTTCCTATACATCATACTAACTCTTAAAATAGTAAACCATGCGAAGAAACTTACCAAATTAAAAGAAATGCATACTACACGATGACCAATTTCTTCTCTTTGTTCATAGAAGAAGAACATGAAATGTTAGAGTAGTGAGTTAATTTGTCCACAGTGGCTCAGTGAGTAATATAGTCTAATATATAACTTAGAACATGAATTTTATAAAACAATGTCATGAATGCATGAACCATAATAATAATGCGAATGAATACAAAAGTTAATGAATACTAAATTCACAATGCATTCGTGCACCTTCCATTTTAAAAACGGTTTTAATGTTGAAAACACATGCCAAAGCTCTCACTTGCCTACAAGGCAATAATAAATCAACTTGAGCGGGTGTACTCGAGAGTTAGGCGTATTTTTATATCATATCATAGGGATTTGCTAGCTCATACCTTATGTATGAGAGCCTTAGATCCTTAATAAGGGAGCTAATTGATAAACCTGCATAGAATGACCCCCAAGTACAACGACTTCTGGTCTTCAATACTTTACCACGTCCAATACCCTAACCCACACTCAGACCTCAAGATTCGGTGCACATTTTCATTTAAAACTCATTTAAAGATGCAAATGCATTTCAATATGTAATAACATTTTATTTATAAATATAATAACAAATTAAGTGATAAATTAGAAAACACTACTCACAAGGATGCTCAGCTCCCAGTAATCCTCTCGTAACCGGTCGCATCTCGTTAGCGTTTGATCTTGCGTAATCAACGTAGTTTCTTAATATCTACATGAAACTTAACTCAAATCTAATTTTATGATTCTTGATCAATCAAAGGATTGACTTGATTAATTGTGATCTATTTATAGATTTGGTCAATTTTAGTTAGTATAGTCAACTCTAACTAAACCTAACACTCGTTGACCTGTCTGATCAACAGGGTCAACAAGGTCAACTCGTGCCAGTAAGCCCTTAATATTGACCCAAAATACCAAAAATCTGTATTATCGAAATGTGCCCCACTTCATTTTCATAAATTTGGTGGTTTAATACAATAAATAGGAAAATTTTAATTATTTCTTATGTTACATATTTTTCTCTAAAAAGTATTTCATAATGTTATACAATATTATATAACATTTTTTTTTCTTATTATTTAAAATTATGTTACCCTATATACATTTTTTCTATATTTATTAATTAATCTTCAAATTGCATAAATGCAAATTTAATATATCAATTGACCTCTAAAAATCCTAATTTTAGTGTCATTGAGTTCAGGCTCTTAGATAAGAGTAAAACATAAAATGCTCACCATATAGATAGTGTCGCCAAATCTTAAGTGCAAACACTACTGCTACCAGTTCTAAATCATAAACAGGGTAATTTCTCTCATGCACCTTCGACTGTCGTGAGGCATAAGAAATCACTTGGTCTTCCTGCATCAACACACACCCAAGGCCTTATCCCACATGTATATATATAAATCACCAACTCACAACCTGGTTTACGTAGCACAAATATTGGCACATATGTCAAATGACACTTTAGTTCAAGAAATGCTTCTTCACACTTATCTGTCCATACAAAGGGCACGTCCTTCTAGGTAAGTTTCATCATTGGAGTAGCAATCTTCAAAAATTTCTACACAAATCTATGATAATAGCCTCAAGTATTTGTTTTCTCAAAAAGATTGAACATGAGGCAGAGGAAATGGATAGAACTACTTAAGGATTATGAATTTACCACTGAGTACCATCCTAAGAAAGCTAATGTAGTGGCTAATGCACTGAGTAGAGTACAGGTTGAGACTGCTTGTGTGGCTAGACATATGCATCAGGAGTGGAGGATTATTGATTATGTAACAGTGATGAGTATCCACGAGATTTCAACTAAGACTAGAGTTAGTGCACAAATGAGAGCCTAGCCGGTGCTGCTTGTTGAGATCATAGAGGTGTAGCCTCATGACGTTGATTATGTGATGTACTGGGAGTGGGCACATAACACTTCTCGTCTAGCGTGGTCCATTGATAGTGATGGTGCACTGAGGTTCAGGGAATGATTGTGGGCACCAAATGACCCTCGCCTGTGATTGGGAGTGCTAGCAGAGGTTGTAATACTCTGAAAAACTGTACTTGATGAAATGAAATCTAATGTCTATTCAATGAAATTTGGGTCCAAAATGAAATCTGGTTTATTTTAGGGCTAAATTTGGCAAGTTCCAAAACTCTCATTTAGTAACCCTTAGGGACCCAAACAACTTGAAATGAGGTAAGGTGACATGAACCGACCAATTGAACAACATATCCAAAAATTTGGACAATTGGTCAAGATTAGGGTTTTTTTTGCCAAACAACTCTCAGAGGAGTCCAAATTAGGAAAGAACTAAGTATAGGGGTATTTTGGAAAATTAAAATGACCCGAAATGAAACTAGATGACATGAACTAACAAAATAGACGACATATCCAAAAATTAGGACAATTGGCAAAAACTAGAATTTTCATTTGTCTAATGACTTCAGTGGGTTCTAAATAAAGAAAGTATGTAAAAGAAAAATCACTTTGGGTCAAACTATACCTTAAAATTTTCATTAAGTTCATGTGATTCTAAAACTATAGGTTAAAATAACCATAAATCCTTGTAAATAAGGATATATTAATTTTTATTTGATTTTTGTGAACCCATGAATGCACGACCACCCCTTAGCATGTGAAAGTCATATGGGTGGAGCATCATGATCATGTACACCCTCATCCTACCCAATTATATGAGATGTAATGGATTGTTTGGAAACCATGAAGAGTGGTTCCATGGCTATTTGTGATGATTTAAAAAGATATAGAAAAGTTTCCTATATGCATGAGAACACAAAAAAAAAAAAAAGAAAATAGAAAGTTTCCAAGAGCTCAATTAAGAATGGTATCTCATGTTGATTCAAGAGCCTAGATTAGAAGTTTGGAACCATGATCATGTGTCCATCAAATTTGGATCATGTACACACTAATCAACCATGTTGAACATCCAAGGAAGGAATAAGAAAGTTTCCATGTACTATACACACATGGCACACAAGTAAGTAAACTCAATTAGCAAGTTGCCTATGTGTGACACTTAAAAAAATAAAGAAACCAAAATCAACAAGTGATCACATTAACTAATTCATGTGCATAAGAGAAAATATGAAAGTTTTCTACTCAAATATACACTCATAAAGAGAAGGAAAGATTCCTTGCTCACAAGATCTCACAAAATTAGAAACTCTAATTTATGCTCCCTCATGATGTAAAAAAGAGGAAAAATCCAAGATATGCTCACATGTAACTTACCAAACTAGATAAACTCACAAAATCTCTTCAAAGAGGACGTCCTAATTGATATAGGAACCTTTCCAAAGCTGATTTTATGATCACACTTAAATAAGAAAACACATATATGCTCACACATGAGAAAACCTTAGTGGTCCCAATTTTCAAACCATGAGCACACTTGCCCTATTATATGCAAACCATCCCATGAGTGTTTGGAAACTTGCCCAGCTTTATGAGCCCAAGATTGCCCAAAATGTTCCCCCTTTGCTCTTGAAAATCTATATAAAATCCTTTTATGCTCTTATTCTTCTCATCCCAAAGCAAAAGTTAAAACCCTCCTCTTAGCTTGTTCTAGCCTTCTTCTTGGCAAGCCCTTCTCACCCTCTTTGTTCTTGCTTTCATTTTTAGTGAAAAGTTAGGATTTTATAGTTTTCTTTCATAAGTTCTTGAAGTTTTGAAAGTGGTAGATAAAAAGGAACATCTGTCAGATTCAACAAGAAATTCGGATTGGGGTGGAGGAGATTTCTAGAACACTATCTTCTTATTTTGAATTCCTAACATGTTTATGCATATTTAATTTAGATTTCAGCATGTTTAATATCAGTTATTAGCATGTTTAATAATGTTTTATTTTCAGTTTAGCATGTTTTTATATTTTAATCACTCATGAAAGCACGCCATGTTTAGAATCCATGTTTAGGATTTATTTAAAGTTTCAAGTATACCATATGCTGTTTCCATACTTTCTTGGTTGTTTAAAATTTTGAGATTTATATTCTGAATTTCTCTTCATGATTATGTGATTTTAAACATGAGAAAGTAAAGATGAGAACCACGTACTGTTATAGTAACCTGTAAGGGTGTTGTAGGTGTTCTTAATACATGCTTGGAGTGTGTAACTACAAAGTGCATCTAAGGGATACTTGGTATGTGGCATCTGATAGAAAGTAACAAAGAAATATCTTTCCACCCTAAAGAGGGGTATCTAAATTAATGTCAACTTGAACCAATTTGATTTATGAATCCCTGTTGATGACCCCGCAAGTGTACGGGATCGCAATAGTAATAACCGGTGAGACCGGATATCGTCCTCAGGGAACATATAAAAAATCAACTATCTAAAAGTCCAATTTACTATCAATTTAAACTTTATTAAAGCTACAAACTCGATTGATTAAGAATTAGAATTAAACTCCTGAAAGTAGTCAAATATAAAACTGAAAAGTAAATTATTGAAAACTCTTTAGATTAAATTAACTAGGATAGTAAACTTTCTTGTGATCACCTTCAATTCCTATTTCAATTAATCAATTCCTTTGTTCTGTAGGTTCTAGCACTAGTCATCAAAGCCTTCTCTCGAAGTACCTTAACACCTATTAGTCTAATCACTAATACCCTCTCCCGAGGCGTACAATTAATAATCTAATGCATTAAACACAATTATAATGTGCAACCTCCTAGACAATCAAACAACCTACTGGTCAATTGATTGATCTAAGTCTATAATTTGATTTTTAGATTATTACTCTTCTCTCCCGAGTTAGATTAACATTCTATAATCATTATTTTTATGGCTAGTAAAAAGAAAGAATTAAGAATCCAAATTATAAAACAAAACCTCAGAAATAGATTAATCAAAATAAGAATATCAGGATTCTACAATCCAGATTTACATCCTAGACTTAAAATAAACCTAGCCTGACATGATTAAGAGTTCACACATCAAATAATTAAGATAAAAAATAAACATACTCAAATCTTGGACCTTGATCTTCAATTCTTCTCCGTCTTCTCTCTATTCTCCTTTGTCAGCCGTTTTTCTCTAGAAATTTCGTTCTCAAACCAGATAATAATTCCTAAAACCCTATTACAATGACCTATTTATAGTATTTCATTAAAGAAAACCCTAAAATAATAAAACATGTCTATCGACCGCAGTCCATAAGTGACTGATTGCGGTCTATAGTACGATAAAAAAAATCGAATATGTGAAATCTCTCGAGCGACCGCGGTCCGAGGTCTCTAATTGCAAACCGACCGCGGTCCACAGCGGGATGTTGTTTTCTTCTCGTTCCTTGTTCCGTTTACAGCGGTCGGCGTTGCTGACCGTTGTCATTAGTGACTTTTCCTCATTTTTGGCAATTTTCAACTTCTCGCGTGCTCCTATTCCTATTCCTGCTCATTCTAAAACTGCATAAACACTAAAAACCTTTCTTGGACATTATATTCATATAAAAATGCTAGAAATAACATTAAATCATGCTAATATCCAACTAATCATGTAACAATGCTCTAAATGCATATTTAACTAAATATAAGCAAATACACTAAATTTTTTATTACACTAATGCAGATTATATATAAAATATCTATAGTATAGTTAGTCTGCTATGCAACTAACAAATTCCCCCGAACTTAGACTATTGTTCGTCCCCGAACAATGACTCTATCTAAACTGACACATCATACCATATAGAAGTAAATTCATTTTCACTCATTATTGTAACCTCAATCTTCCATTCCTTTAGTTTATGACTCATTAACAAGTCCCTAGGGTCATTCAGGTTATCTAAGTCAACCTCTGTGTACTTCAATTTTATGGATACAACATAATCTTGGGATGGATTGGTTAAACCAATATTAGGCATAAATATATTACCCCAAAAGGAGAGTAACTATAACATTATCTTTGGAAGAAACTTATAGAATCAATGGCGATGCGCAAAGATTTCCTAGAAGCCCGGTAATAGCTATGTTGAACTGCTTAAAGTAGAAAGATGAACTCAAGAAAGTCTCAGAGGAGGACCCTAAGGAGCAAAGAGGAATCCAAATCTTAGAAGTAGTATGAGAATTCGAAGATGTATTTTGAGATAACTTACCCGGACTACCACCTACTCGAGAAGTATAATTTAAGATTGAAGTTCACGCTGAAACCAACCCAACAGTCATACCTCCCTATAGAATGGCACCAGTAAAACTAATTGAGTTAAAGACTCAACTAGACAAGCTTTGAGAAATGGAGTTTGTTAGACCAAATGAATCTCCATGGGGAGCTCCAATGCTATTTGTGAAAAAGAAAGATGGATCCATGAGAAAATGTGTTGACTATCAGAAGTTGAATTAGGTGATAGTGAAGGTACCCTTTACCAAGGATAGATGACCTATTCGATCAATCGAGGGGACCTACTCATTTCTCCAAGATTGACCTTAGGTTAGGATACCATCAATTAAGGATACGAGAGTTAAATATACACAAAACAACCTTTAGGACCCAACATAGACATTTTGAGTTTATGGTGATGCCCTTTCATTTGACCAATACACCAGTAGCATTCATGGATTTGATAAATCGGGTGTTTCAACAGTATCTTGATCAATTTGTAGTAGTATTTGTAGATGACATCCTAATATACTCTAAGTCAAAAGACAAACACTTAGAACACTTGAGGATTGCGTTGGAGACCCCCTTAGAAGGAACTAGCTGTGTGCCAAGTTTAGCAAGTGTGAATTCTGGATGAAGGCGGTCAAGTTCCTTGGCCATGTAGTATTGACTGAAGGCATCTCTGTAGACCCTGATAAGGTGCAAGCTGTCCTGAACTTGAAACAACCCAAAATGGTTATGGAGATCATAAGTTTCTTAGGCCTGGTTGGATACTATCTAAGATTCATCCGAGACTTCTCCAAGTTGGCTGAACCCATGACCAAGCTAATAAGAAAGGGAGTCAAGTTCAGTTGGGATGAGAAGTGTGAATAATCATTCCAAAAACTGAAAAGGAGATTGACTTCAGCCCCCATCTTAGTCACTCCTACCCATGGTGTAGAATATGTTTTGTATATGGATGCCTCACATAATGGATTGGGTGTTGTCTTAATGTAAGAAGGAAATGTTGTTGCATATGCCTCAATACAACTTAAGATCTATGAACAAAATTACCCAACCCACGACTTAGAGTTGGCTGTCATTGTATTTGCCCTAAAGATTTGGAACATTACCTCTATGATGAGAAGTTTGACCTATTTTTAGATCACAAAAGTTTGAAATACATCTACACCCAAAAGGAGTTGAACCTCAAGCAACAAAGATGGATGAAGTTCCTTAAGGACTATGATTTCCAACTACACTACCTTCGGGGAAGGCCAATGTGGTGGCTGATGCTTTGAGTAGGAAATTCAACAAACAGGAAGAAGAAAAAGGTTATATGTATCAGGTAATTGAGGATTATAACCTGGGTATGACTTCAAATGAGAAGCAAGCTTATCTTCACAACATAACTTGCCAATTGGATCTTCGACATTAGATCAGGGAGGAATAAAGGCAAGATAAGCAGCTCACAAGCCTAATAGAAGGAGTTGGGAAGGGTAAGCATACCAACTTTAGGTTAGATGCTAAAAATACCCAAAGACTTGAAGATAGAATTTGTTTGCCTTAAAATGGACAAAGTAAGCGAATCGTATTAGACGAAGCCCATCGGACCAAGTACACGATGCATCCAGGCGGTGACAAGATGTATCAAAACCTTAGAAAGACCTATTGGTGTCAAGGAATCAAAAGAAACATAGCTAAGTATGTTTCTAAATGCTTAGCCTGTTAGTAAGTAAAACTTGAGCATAGAAAACCCACTAGAATGTTACAATACTCCCAATCCCTAAATAGAAGTGGAATAACATTGCCATGGACTTTGTCACTGGACTACCCCATAACCAAAAAGGAGAAGATACTATATAGATAATTGTGGATCGTCTCACTAAAGTGTCGCATTTCTTGTCCATTAGATCTACAGACCAAGTCAGTAAGCTCGGAGAACTCTATGTGAAAGAGATAGTGCGACTTCATGGTGTGCTTAAATTATAGTGTCAAATAGAGACTCTCAATTCACATCATAGTTCTAGCAGAGTCTACAGAAGGAGTTGGGCACCAGATTCACCATGAACACCACTTTCCATCCTCAAATTGATGGTCAGTTTGAGAGAGTCATTCAAACAATAGAAGACATGCCAAGGCCTTAAGTCCTTGACTTCAAGAGAAACTAGAACAAATACCTACACTTGGTAAAGTTTGCCTATAATAATAGTTATTAGGCAAGTACAAAGATAGCTCTGTATGAAAAACTTTATGGGAGGCCCTGTAGATCACCAACCGGTTGGACTGAAATTGAGGAGATGAACAATCAAGTAAAATAGATACAGAAGAGATTGGCCACAAGACAGAGTAGACAAAAGAGTTATGCCAATAAAAAAGAGAAGGCCCCTTGAGTTTTAGACAGATGATAGAGTGTTCTTGAGAATAAGTCCTCAAAAAAGAATCAAGAGGTTCGGATATAAAGAAAAGTGATTTATCGGTCCATTTGAAATACTCAGAAGAATCAGAGAATGCACCTACGAGTTTGGTCTATTGAATAGAATGTCCTCAGTTCACAATGTGTTCCATGTGTCAAAGCTAAGGAAGTATGAACTTGATCCCTCTCACATAATCTATTGGGAGGAGGTGGACATCCAAGACGATGCCACGTATGAAGAAGTGAGAATTAGGATCCTCGACCACAAGGTACAAAGCTTGGGAACAAATGACATTCCCTTAGTCAAAGTTCTCAAGAAACATCTAGGATAGAAGAGGCCATTTGAGATCTAAAAATTGAGATGAAGGCCAAATACCCAGTGTAATAGCCTAAAAATCCTGTACTTAATGAAATGAGAAATTCAATATCAATTGGATGAAATTTGTGTGAGAAATGAAATTGGGTCCATTTCAGGGGCAAATATAGTAGGCCCAAAATCCTCCTTTAGCAACCCTTAGGACCTTAGAATGACCTGAAATTTCATGAGATGACATGAACTAATCAACTAGACAACATATCCAAAAATCAGTACAATTGGCCAAGAATTAGGATTTCATTTGCCTAGTACCTTTTAGTGGTGTCTAAATTAGGAAAGTAAATGAAATAAAGATCACCCAAGTCAAAATATGATTTGGAAATATGTATTAGTCTATTATGAACACAAAATATAGATTAAAGTCCTTAATTCCTATTATATAATGAGAAATGAATTTTTATTAAATTTATGTGGACCCATGAATGCATGACCACCCACAAATGATCAAGTGCACCCATAGTCCATACAGCCCAAAACTGATCCGTATGTGTGTGTATGAGTGTGCACACATGTGAAGGAACCTAATTCGATGTTTCTAAAGTTTTATCCATGCTCAGAAGGAGAACCATAGTCGTCACACACAAAGAAGAAACTAAGGAAACAAGAACAAGAAAGTTTCCTAAACCTAAAAATACACTATCTTGGCACCAGCCATGTAGATTACCATCATATCCTTGAACAACAAACCTTAGCTGTCATATGCAACTGTCTCCTTGATTTTGGAATGTTTTTGTGTTGCTCTAACTGCCCAAGATGCCCCATTGTGCTCTTGAGAATCTATATAAACTCCATTGTGCTCACTTCTTAATCCTAAAGCAAAGAGTTGACACTTTCTTCTTTGCTTGTTCTAGCCCTCTTCTTGGCAACCCCTTTCCTTCTCTTCTGTTCTTGAGTGATTTACAGGGAGAAATTAGGATTTTAGATTTCTTTTACATTCTTGAAGTTGCTGGTGGTTCTTGAAGTGCATAGAAGAAGGGAACCTCTGCTGAATTTTTTCAAACAAACAACTAAGGTGGATGGGCTTTCTTACACTTCTACTTTACTAGTTTGAGTTTCTAGCATGTTCATGCATCTTTTACGTTTAGTTTAGTATTTTTATTTTCAGTTTCCTACATGTTTGATCATGATTTAGATTTTGATTATCATGTATGCATGTTTTAAGGATTCATGACACCATGCCATGCCTAGTTCTCATGCTTCGGTTTAATTTGAATTGTAAAACATGCCATGCATTATTTTCATGCTTTTTGAATGCTTTATTCTTAATTTTACTATTTTGATTTTGAATTCATGAATATGTGAGAATTAAGTTTAAGACTTTGAAGTTTATGAACCACGTACTATCATAGTAATCTAAGTGATGCTATGAGTGTTCTTTAAATATATTAAGTGTATGTGGGGCTCATCACTATGTGTGGATTGGTATAACCCAAAGTACTTGGAATTTGAATATCAGATCCTTATTACAATGGAATATGACAAGATGAATTGTCTTTCCATCCAAGAGTGGAGTATTTTGATAAAAACATCAAGGGATCAAAACCCCTTTTAGTCTTAATGTTAACAATAACCAAAGATATTGTTTGAATTGCCTAATTGTTTACTAGTGTTTGAATTTGGATGTGGTTTTGATTTGAATTAATAATTTAGTTGTTTATATAATGATCTACTGGGCTATGTACTCACCCCTTCCCCTCTTAGTTTTCAAGAAATTAAATCATGAAGAATACTGAGTATTTGATAGGATTTTAAATTTAAGAAGTTTATATGTAAGGGCATATTGCCCAAGTTTTGATTATTAAGACTTCCGTTGAATTTAATTTTGTCTTTATTTTGACTTATATAATCTTTTTTTAATTCTCTTAAATATTTAAAATTCAAGGCATGTACTTCTTTATTTTATTGAATAAATAAAAATTATAATATTTCTTT
Source organism: Tinospora cordifolia (assembly GCA_030144865.1). Taxonomy (NCBI): domain Eukaryota; kingdom Viridiplantae; phylum Streptophyta; class Magnoliopsida; order Ranunculales; family Menispermaceae; genus Tinospora; species Tinospora cordifolia. Next base: position 11,924 of record JAJIYU010005356.1, read on the forward strand.
TATCCCCTTGTATTTGTTTTATTAAATTAAAAATTAAATTATTTGGGTTGTGTGCTCATCATGAATTAATAAGACTTGGGATAATCGGAATAGAATGTGATACAAGTCTTGTATTTGTAAAAGTAACATGGCTTGGCCTGCCTTGTGATTAGCTAAACAATCTTGGGGGTTGGGTTGTTACAAAGGTGGTATCAGAGCTCAGTGAGTAGATGTATTGGGCGAGAATGGTTCCTCTGATACCAAAAGTGGTATAAGAGCCTAAGCATTAGTTGCTGGGCCAAAATTAAAAAGTTTCCTCGAATACCAAAGGTAGCATTAGAGCTCATTTATTAGAAACACTAGGCTAGAAATAGAAAGTGAAGCCAAAACATGTATTGTTGGTCTATAATTAGAAAGTTTAATCTTATACCAATGGTGGTATTAGATCTAGAAAGTATTAACTCAATTACATTTGACCTATGCTTTGAGTTGAACTTTGAATGCGCTACCTTCTATTTTGAAATTGAAAACTATTTTGGGAAGTGTTTTTAAAAAGGAAAAATATGTTTTGAAATGTTTTATTTGGATACAAAGATTACAAGTCGAGGTGATAGTGAATAAGCCTTGTCTCAAGTAAAATTAAACTTTGAAAGGGAGGTGGGTTATCTGGCCTAAAAAGCATGGTTGCTAAGTAGACTTCGGTCTATTGGAGGTTGCCCCGCTAGCTTGTACAAGTGGTTTGAGTTAAAAAAATCCTTACTTTCTATAAAAGAAAATTAGAAGGTGAAAAATTAGGGCAAGAAACTGACAAGAAGTCGAGAAAGATGCCCAAGGTGGTATCTTGACTAAACAGAGGGTGTGAGTCAACCAGACTGAAACCCTAAGTCAAGGAAACAGACCTTAGGTAGGAACATGGGTGTAGCCAAAGGTGGCACAGTGGATCAAAAACATAAAACTTTAGGATATAGGTTAGAAATTGAAAATGTGTGATAACAGAATCATTGTTTGGTCAGGACAGGAGATCGGGAAGATTCTATAGCTCTGGTTTCTATGTGGTATAAGACACATAGGAATTCGGGGTTATGGGAAAAGCCTGGACTCGAAGAATGACAGACCATGTTTGGTGAATAATCGGCAACTTTGAAAGAACTTAGCTATCGAGACAATTGTGAAATTCTTTGGGTGTGACAATTTTTTGAGTAAAAATATAAGTGGAAGGGGTAAAGTGGTATGAGAAACTTGAACCCAGAAGCTTAAATGGAAGCCTGAAATTTTTCTATGCAGCGTGAACTTGTATGATTGTATGATTGTTTGAAAGTATGCTTGATTTGTTTATATGTATGCCATATGAAACTAAATCCTGTACCCAAAAACAAAAAGAACCTAGAAGCATAAACTATTAGGCTACTAAACAAATTAAGAACCTAGAGATCTAAATCTAAAGTCTTGATAGTATAAACATTCAATATTGAAAATCTACCCGATTCGTAGACAATGGCTGGAATTAAAAGGTACGTTACTCGATCCACCACTTCTGACGAGACAAAGCAGAGGGATCAAGAAATACTTGCTGGCATGGAGAGTATGATGAATGAAGTTGCTCAGAGGTTATGGATCAATTGATGAGGGCTCTACCCCAGATACTCCCTTAGGTAGTTCTTCAACCTCAATGCCAAAACCCGTCCAGGTTTAGCAGCATGCACTTGTGGCCCCAACTCTCAAATGTTTCAGAGGACTCAGGAGGATTTGGATGATGAGAAACAAAAGAAGATGCTAATGAAACTACAAAAGCTCCACCCTCCACATTTTGAAGGAATAACTGACTATATCACAGTGGACCACTGGAATCAAGATATGGAGGAGCATCTGAATGTGTTGGTGACTGGGTCAAGAAAGGTGGCACTGGCCACATACCACTTTGAGGGATAGGCTAGAAGTTGGTAGCGTATGATGAGGATGGACCCTAACACAGATGTTGATGCTATGAGTTGGGAGTATGAAAAGTTCTTTTCAGAAGCAACCTTGAACAAGCTACAGAAAGATTTCATCCGGTTGAAATAGAGAAACATGACTGTAGCTGGGCATGAAAGGAAGTTCACTAAACTGGCGAAATTCTCACCAGACCTAATCAGGGAGGAGAGAATGAAGGCTTATCGTTTTGTACATGGTCTCAAGATGGAGATCCAAAACATAGTGAAAACGCTGAGCCTAAAGACATATAAAGATGTCTTGGGAAAAACCCTGACACTAGAACAAGAACTAAACCTGGAACAGAGGTTGAGGGGAAAAAATAAATGACCCGAGAATGAGAAAGAAAACCAAAAAGCCCAAATGAAGAATAAGAGTGGTGAGAAAGCACCACATACACTGAAATAGGGGCAAAATAAAAAAGAGTCAAAAGAACAGGCAAGGAAGTAAAGACTGTGCTACGTGTGTAGGCAGAAGGGTCATCTTGCTAGAAATTGCCCGACTACACCCGTTCAAGCTCCGCAGCTACAGAATACTCAGGGAGGAGGTCAGAATGATCATTCTCAGGGTAGACAACAACAGCAGAATGCCAACTAGAGGCAGAATTAGGGTCGTGGGTAGAACCAGACCTGAGTGTTTGCTGTTGAGGCTCAAGAAGATCAAGACCTACCCTAGAAACCCTAGTATAACAATATTAGGAAAGAAAAACTTATTTTAAATTTAATTAGCAGCGTAGAGTCCTTTACTTAAAATTCCTATATGTTAACATTTAAGAATTTTGGCTTAAATAAGGTTTTGTACCTAAACTCTTCCAATTAATGAAATTAATTTCTTAAGGGCTTTTGTGGCAATGTTTTGAATGTCAAAAATAGAAAGAAAGTGTTAGTCACTTAAAGCTACAATCCCAAGGCCTATCGTGTGGTCAAGTCTACTAAGTTGGAGGCGAGATGCTACCAAAAAATTTTCAACCTTAAATGGAAGTACCAGTTAACCAAAGACTTTAGGTTGGGAGTAACCTTGAATGACAAACAAGCCTACCTCGATAACATGTTTTGCCAACCAGATCTACTACATCAGATAAGGGAAGAACATAAACAAAACAAGTGGCTCTTGTAGGCATAATTGAAGGAGTTACACAAGGAAAACATACTGACTTTAAGTTAGATGCTAAGAAGACCCTAAGACTTGGGGAGAGGATTTGTGTACCCTAGAATGGACAGAGTAAACAGACCATACTAGATAAGGCTCATCAGACCAAGTATACAATGCATCCAGGTGAAGATAAGATGTACCAAAATCTCAGAAAGACTTACTGGTAGAGAGGAATGAAGAGAGATGCGGCTAAGTATGTCTCTAAATGCTTAACCTATCCGCAAGTGAAAACAGAACAGCAGAAACCCTCTAGAATGTTAAAACCACTCCCTATCCTTGAATGGAAGTAGGATAACATTGCCATGGATTTTGTTAGTGGTTTGCCCAAGAACCAAAAAGGAGAAGACACAGTTTGGGTGATTCTGGATCGTCTCACTAAAATGGCTCATTTCCTGCCAATCAGATCTACAAACCAAGTTAGTAAGCTGGGAGAACAGTATGTGAATGAAATAATAAGACTTCATGGTGTGCTTAAGACGATTGTATTTGATAGAGATTCTAGCTTCACCTCTCAATTCTGGTAGAGTCTACAGAAGGAGTTGGACACTAAACTCACCATGAGTACTGCTTTTCATCCTTGGACAGATGGGCAGTCTGAGAGAGTTATCCAGACCTTGGAGGATATGTTGAAATCATATGTTTTGTGCTTTAAAGGAAACTGGAGCAAGCACTTACACTTGGCGGAGTTTGCCTATAACAACAGTTATCAGGTATTAAGATGGCTCCATATGAGGTTCTTTATAGAAGGCCTTGAAGATCACCAACCTGTTGGGCTGAGCTTGAAGACCATGTGTTGACTGGGCCAGACTTGGTGGAAGAAATGAAGAATCAAGTCAAACTAATCTAGAAGAGGTTGATTTCAGCTCAAAGTCGTCAAAAGAGCTATTTTGACAAAAGAAGGAGACCGCTAGAGTTCCAAGTAGGGGACAAGGTGTTTCTGAGAATCAATTCCCAAAAGGGCATCAAGAACTTCGGGTTCAAAGGGAAGTTATCATCAAAATTTGTTGGACCCTTTAAAATACTTAGAAAGATTGGGGAATGCGCAAATGAGTTGGACCTACCCAGTCAAATGACATCAGCTCATAACGTATTCCACGTATCTATTATGTTGAGAAAATATGAGCCAAATCTTTCTCACATCATCCATTGGGAGGACGTAAACATCCGAGATGATGCTAATGAGGAAACAGTTGTTAGAATCCTTGACCACAAAGTACAAAGCTTGAAAACTAAGGACATTCCCTTAGTTGAAGTATTGTAGAAGCATCATGAAGTGGAAGAAGCTACGCGGGAGCTGAAAAGCGAAATGAAGACAATATATCCACATCTGTTCGCTAGGAATCCTTAATGATGTACAAATTTCGAGGATGAAATTTTTTTAAGGAGGGAAGGTTGTAATACCTTGAAAATCTTATACTTAATGAAATGAGAAATTCAATATCAATGGGATGAAATTTGGGTGAGAAATGAAATTGGGTCCATTTTAAGGGCAAACATAGCAGGTCTAAAATTCTCATTTAGTGACCCTTAGAACTTCAAAATGACCTGAAATTTTATGAGATGACATGAACTAATCAACTAGACAATATATCCCGAAATCATCACAATTGGCTAAGAATTAGGATTTCATTTGCCTAGTACCCTTTAATGGAGTCTAAATTAGGAAAATAAATGAAATAAATATCACCCTAGACAAAAAATGGTTTCAAAATATGCATTAGTCTAATATGAATACAAAAAAATATAGATTAAAGTCCTTAATTCTTATTACTTAATGAGATATGAATTTTTATTAAATTCATGTGGACCCATGAATGCATGACACGCCCACAAATGATTAAGTACATCCTTAGTCCATACACCCCAAAACCGACCCATATGTGTGTATGAGTGTGCACACATGTAAAGAACCTAATTAGAAGTTTCTAAAGTTTAATCCATGTTAACAAGGGGAACCCTAGCCATCACACACAAAGACGAAACTAAGAAAACAAGAACAAGAAAGTTTCCTAAACCTAAAAATACATTATCTTGGTGCCAACCATGTGGATTACCATCATATCTTTGAATACCAAACCCTAGCCGTCATATGCAAACTGTCCCCTTGATTTTGAAATATTTTCGTGTTGCCCTAGCTGCCCAAGACGCCCCATTGTGCTCTTGAAAATCTATATAAACTCTGTTGTGCTCACTTCTTCTTCATCCCAAAGTAAAGAGTTGACATTTCCCTCTTTGCTTGTTCTAGCCCTCTTCTTGGCAACCCCTTTCCTTCTCTTGTGTTCTTGAGTGATTTTCGGAGAGAAATTAGGTTTTTAGATTTCTTTTACATTCTTGAAGTTGTTGGCGGTTCTTGAAGTGCATAGAAGAAGGGAACCTTTGTTGGATTTTTTCAAACAAGCAACTAAGGTGGATGGGCTTTCTTACACTTCTACTTTACTAGTTTGAGTTTCTAGCATGTTCATGCATCTTTTATGTTTAGTTTAGTATTTTTATTTTCAGTTTCCTACACGTTTCATCATGATTTAGATTTTGATTATCATGTATGCATGTTTTAAGTATTTATGACACCATGCCATGCCTAGTTTTCATGCTTCGGTTTAATTTGAATTGTAAAACATGTCATGCATTATTTTCGTGCTTTTTGAATGCTTTATTCTTAATTTTACTATTTTGATTTTGAATTCATGAATATGTGAGAATTAAGTTTAAGACTTTGAAGTTTATGAACCACGTACTGTCATAGTAATCTAGGTGATGCTATAGGTGTTCTTTACATATATTAAGTGTATATGGGACTCATCACTATGTGTGGATGGATATAACCCAAAGTACTTGAAATTTGGACATGAGATCCTTATTCCAATGGAATATGACAAGATGAATTGTCTTTCCATCCAAAAGTAGAGTATTTTGATAAGAACACCAAGGGATTAGAACCCATTTTAGTCTTAATGTCAACAATAACCAAAGATATTGTTTAAATCGCCTAATTGTTTACTAGTGTTTGAATTTGGATGTGCTTTTAATTTAAATTAGTAACTTAGTTGTTTATGGAATGATCTACTGGGCTATATGCCCATCCTTCCCCTCTTATTTTTGAAGAAATTAAATCATGAAGATTACTGAGTATTTGATAAAATTTTAAATTTGGAAAGTTTATATGTAAGGGCATATTATCCTAGTTTTGATTATTAAGACTTCCGTTGAATTTAATTTTGTCTCTATTTTGAGTCATGTACTCTTTCTTTAATTCTCTTAAATATTTAAGATTCAAGGCATATACCTCTTTATTTTATTGAATAAATAAAGATTGGAATTTTTTTATCGCCTTGTATTAGTTTTATTAAATTAAAAATTAAATTATTTGAGTTGTGTGCTCATCATGAATTAATAAGACTTAGGATAATTGAAATAAAATGTAATGCAAGTTATGTACTTATAAATGTAATACCAGCCTGATCCGCCTTGTGGTTAAGTCCAATTGAAAGTCTTGGAGGCTGAGGTGTTACATCTAGACCTCTTCACTAGGAGTATGTAATTGAACGACACCTAGATGAACGAGTACAAAATTTATTTTAAGGGGAGAGATTGTAATACCTTGAAAAATTCTCAAATATTAAGAATATACAAATGAGTTCATTAAATTGTGAAAACACATTAAATATCCAGGTGTAAAACGATAATTTTACCTCTTATGGGTAAAATGGTAAATTCACATGAAAAGTAAAAAAATTACCACTATCCTAATTATTTCATAAGTAATTTCAAAAAAAAAAAAATTAAAATATGTGTAGTGAAATGAGGTGATGGGATATATTAAACATGAGTAGTGAAATGAGGTGGTGATATATATATATATATATATATATTAAAATATAAGTAGTGAATTGGGATGGTGAAATATATATAATAAAATATGAGTAATGGAATGAAGTAGTGAGATATATATATATATATATATATATATTAAAATATAAATAGTGGAAGTGGGAGTGAGGTCTCATTCAATTCTTAGTCCCTTTTCGACTACTGCTATAGTAGCATGGACACCCACCAAGGGTAGGAAAATACCCACAATGACACCAGACTATTGCCACAGTATCTTTGTCATCGCTCCCCTACATGGTTAAACTCTTAATTGTCTTCATTTATTGACTACTAGCATGCATAATTTATCTCATCATCACAATACATGCATCCACTAAACATGTTGACAAATTATCATGTACCAGGTCACACAAATCATATTATCCAATAAATAGCATGGATGACATTCTTAGAATGGTATTAATAATAGAAACATGTATGGTCCATGAGATAGGCCAAAATTGGGTGATCATCACCTGTTTCCATCCCTAGGTGTCTTAGCATAAGTGAAAAATGCCACATCGGTCCGTGTGCATGAGTGTTCAAACTTGAGTGAAGGTTCACCGTGTTACTGCTTTCAGTACCACGATAATCCCATAGTTTTTAATCACATTACTACAGTAATGTGGGGTGTTACTGTGGTACTCTGGTTGTTTTTAGAAAACTGCACTTTCGTGCCTTTGTTCTCAGATTTTGGTATATGGCACTTCGATAACTAAGATTCTAGTAGTAGAATGTAAATCATAACGACTAGAAGAGTGTTATACCTTAATTCCCTTCGCTACTTCTCTAGTTTTCCCCTTCGTTTACTTCTCACGGTAGCTACGAGTGGTTTGAGAGTTTTGTTTGATCAAGAAGACATATATGGGCTTAATCAGTGCATGATAATCATTAAAACATGGTTTCTACATGAGTTCCACTGTGTTACCTGTGTGTAAGTGTGCATAATCGTGTCTTATTTGATTCCTAACCAACAACACCGTCCACCTTCGTAAGATAGTTGAAAGAGGATTGGAACTTGGTACATTTGGTTCAGACCATACGTGGGGAACGAGGAAATCAACAATAGGTGGCCAAGGTTTTCTTTGCGAGCAAAGTGAGCAGTTGTAGAATGGAGTTGGGCAACTAGCATTTTCTTTACGAGCAGAGGAGGCAACTGCAGAAGAATTCATGTGTTTAGGGTTTTTGTGCATAAAATATATAGATATCTCATCACCCCAAAACTTCCATTTTTGATCTTCAATCGCAATACTCCCAATATAGTGCCGTGGTATTGGGACTGTCTCTAATCGCAAGACCACATCTTGGCATTGCAGTACGACGTCTTTGCTCAAATTCCTGAGTTTTCCAATCGCAGTACCGCAGCATCTCACTCTTGGGATCACAGTACCACGGTGCCCTGACCCAATACCGCGGTCTCCACTCGAAAGTCCCACTTTCACAAACCATAATGTACTATCGCAGTACCCAAACTGGTACCGTGTTCCTATTAATTTTTAACTTTTTTTAAATCAGTATCCCTATTTTCTTGAATTCTTTGGGGTATTACAATCTATCTCCCTTAAAAGAATTTCATCCTCGAAATTTAAAAGTATTCACATACTTGTAAGATGCCATCCAGTTAGCTGCTCATAGTGAAAAGGTCCGGGTACTTCTTTCGCATTTCACTCTCTAACTCTTAGGTAGCCTCTTCCAGGTCATGGTGTCTCTATATGTAACATCTCGAAAATTCGTATGAAATTTAAAAATTTATTTAGAGAATTATACGGAACTGACGGATGAAAAATTTGGTAATTCCTGGTTTAGTCAAATAAGGAATAAAATCAATTTAATGAATTTTTGGAAAAAAATATATGAATATAATGTCTATCATGGGATATCATAGTCATAAAATACAAGGATATGTGCAATTTTTTATGAAAACAAGATTAAAAAGTCAATTTGGATTAAGATTTGGATAAAATCCGAAAATAGAACATGAAATTCGGCTGAAAATCATATAAATATAATTCAAAACGCATCCAACGGCTGCAAATCGTCGATCTGAATCCGATTTCCTGATCTGACGATTGCAAGATGATCCGCACCAACACCCGAGCGCACAGGATAACGAAGATCGAACGGACGGAGATGATCAAGGATGATCGGACGGCCACGAAACCCTGATCGCGAAGTCGCACGATGCGACTTTGTACGCGCCAATCTCGACCCTCCAATCTGATTCGTGTGCGTGTCTCGAGGACGATCCGATGCGCTGAAAAAAATGCAAAAAATCGACGAAAAATTTGCCAAAATTAACGAAAAAATTGAGATTAATACCAAAAATTGTTTTTTAAATTTCAAAAAAAAAATATGAAAATACTTATTTTCCTCTTATAATTAGGAAATACGAAATTCTAGAGAATTTAGGTGTTTTACTCCAAGAAAAACTCAAAAGTTTCTATTTTTCCCCCTTTGAAAATCTGTATAAACCCCCTTCGGCTCTCACTTCCCTCATTCCAAAAATAAGAGTTGAAATTTCCTCTTATTTTCTCTAAACCGTCTTCTTGGCACCTCTTCTCACCTTTCTTTCCTCTCTTTTATGTGTGAGAAGTTTTTCTCTTGGGTTGGAGAATTAATTTGGGTGATCTTCGTTGACACTAGTATGCGGAGGAATTGTTGCAGAAATTTTTGAAGAAAACATCACAAGGTGGAAGTGATTTCTAGAACACCCTTTTGTTCTTATTTAAATTTATGGCATACTCATTGTTTGTGTGTTTTTCATTAAAATCAAAGATTTTCAATTTCAGTTTCAGAATTTTAAAAGTTTATTTCAGTTTTTTAGTTTTGATTCATGTTTAAGCAATTATATCATCCATGCCATGTTAGTATCATCCTTAGGCTTTTAAAGTAAAGTATGATCCATGTTTTATGAGTGTTTCATGAATTGATTGTGAATATTCTGAATTTTAGTTTGATTTCATATTCTGAAATTTATTTTATGAGATCATGATATGAGAGTTAAGCTGAGACGATGGTGATAATAACCACATACCATCATAGTGGTCAAGGTGACGCTATGGATGTTTTTTTCATATGAGTTAGGTCATATGGTTTTCAGACCTAAGTACTTGAGGGTCGTGTACCACAGTACCTTGTGAGTCACCACATCTAACGGGTTGATGCCGACACGTGCCACGAACGGGTTGATGCCGAGTGGGCCCCGTTTACTTAGTTAAGAACATCAAGGGATTAAAGGCCCTTATGGTCTGAGACTTGACTTGAGCAAATTGTTGTTTGAAACGCCTAAGGATTGCAAGTGTTTGAATTATGATTGTGTTATGAGTTTGAATATGAAAGATGGTTGTTTGAAAAGGATCCACTAGGCTATGTGTTCACTCCTTCCTTTCTTATTTTTTCAGGAACGTGAAACCTATGAAGCAGTTGAACATGGATAGTTCTTAGAAGTTTTTACCTTATTATTTTAGAATATTTAAAGGCATGTTGCCCAAAGTTTAAATCTTTTCTGCTAAAAAGTATTTTGAAGTTTTTCGCTATAATAATTAGTTTTTTGAAAAGTTTTGTACTTTCAATTTTTTTTCTATTATGAATAAAATAGTTTGAATTTCTTTATCTCTTTTAATTGGCCTTGATTTTATTAAA